>JAWZYU010000586.1:25000-98790 GCA_038380435.1 Ryuthela nishihirai
ATGGCACATCATTTTAAAAAATATTCAGTGTCACTGATAGAAGTAGACGACAAAGAGTAAGCATCTGAACTTGATAATATTGTAAAGAAGTAGATATTGGAATAGCGATACACTCCAGCTGTTTGTGCTTAGAAAAAGAAAACGTTATTTCACGTAACGTTTTTCCTGTGCACATTGCACTTTGGTGTTCTTAATACAAAGATATTCTGCCACACAAAGGCAATATAGAATTTGTTTCTAGCTTTTCGATACTTTCCTTGCTCCAAAGGGTATTTTAATTCATTAACAGCAAGCAAAAGATATTATTAATTTTTATTATAATGATCCAACATCTTGGACAGCTCTGACAATATTAGGCTTCTGATGCCTCTTTTGGTGCATAAAACTATTAATAAAGGAAATTAATGTTAATAAAAAAACATATGCTTCAAAAAATATAATGCAGCTCTTAACACTTGAAATAATGATATGCCAGGCATCTTAATCACTAGATCACAGGTGGTCTAGTGGTTAAGATACCCGGCATGCTTCTGGTAGACCTGGGTTTAAATTCCAATTTTTTTGAACTCATTATTTCAAGTGTTCCTTGTCTACAGGACACTTGAATATATGTGATAATTTATTACTGAAGAGCTTTTAACAGACTAGAAAATTTCTAGTTTGTTACAGTTGAGAATAAATGGAGACATATGTACTGATAACAAACTAGAAAACTTTTTATTGTTTAATTGCCAAGTGAAAAAAAAAAGTTAATGGGTTTGTATTTGATGTCATCCTGGTCGAATTTAAATTGTGCAACCCTTAAAGAGCCCATTCACTTATCAGAATGCATGCTAAAATGTGCCATGCATCCTTGCCTACTGTTTGCATGACTTTAATGCCAAATTTCTACAGTACTTATCGAAAATCGCCCATCCATCTGTTCAGCTTTCTAGCATGCAGAAATTGCTGTCATCTGGTTGTTAAAAGTTTATTAATAGAAAACAGCTCCACTTTCTAATAAGAATAAAATTACATCCTTAATAAATACACACATTACCTGTAGAAATAGACTTCAACATTAGTTAATATTCCTACATATTTCATCTATTGTGTAACGTAAGAGTTATTCGTAGTGACTACATTATTTTCCAAATAAACACATAAATTTATCCATCTTTATCTTAATTTTCTGTGTGCAATGCGATTGTTACTAGGGTTGATTTTAATAAATAATTTTATAATTTGAAGCTTCGAGCAAGGTGTCTTATTTACAACAACATCTTTCTTTACTATATTGTAGGACATTAAAGAACACACATTTCTAACTGCACCTTTCTCTTTCTTCACTTCAAGAACGTAGTTTACCAGGTATTTTTTTCCGGAAAAGGGGGCGGTAGGACAAATAACTTTGGGAACCACTTATCTAGTTCCTGACGAGAAGGATAATCATTACGGCGAGCGGCAGACACACAAAACTATAAGTACCATTGCAAGCATTGAGATAGGAAGAAAAACGAGTCGCATGTAACGTATTATAACTGTCCTAACAACGACCGTGAAATGCGTTCAATAAGAATGAACCTGTCAAATTTTTTCTCGAAATAGATAATATACTAACTAGGTCAGGACCTACGGCAGGAAGAATTTCACTCTTTTTTAATGTAAAATGATGAAATCGAGGTTTACTATAAATTTCTCCAAAACATACGTCATTTCCTCTACCGAAATCTATCCTACCGAATTTTCATGTTTATGACAATCGACGTTTCAAGTCCTAAAACTTATTAAATAAGCAGATACAATGCAGAAATTGACTATTACAAGACTCATCGAAACTGGAATATTCAACGATATTAACTTAGGAACTATGCATTTAACGAAAATATAACTCTGAATATTATTTAAAGAGCTTGAATAATAATCGCATAACGAAAACTTTCCCTGCCTAGACTCGTTAAAATAAAAAAGATCCAACGTATACCGTGTATTTCCATAAATAAGCAAACTGAAATATATCTTAATAAATTGGAGAAAACACACAGGTGACGTCAGCAACGCGGTTTCGGTTACTTCCCAGCATAATTTCTATAATGTGAAGAGGAAAAGCATTTTCAGTGTCTCCTGAAAGCCATACAACAAAACTATGTTGTGAAATCACACTTTATTATTCAGTTCAATACATTTTCCAAACATATTTTCTCCTGAGGTCACTCACAATACCTGTCTGATGGACGAAATAAAAGGTGACATTGGCATAATACCTGAGTAGCAAAATATCTTATTCGATATCATTTCATTAGATATCTCTCACACCTGTACGACCTACGTGTAATATCGAATATAAAAACGTTCGTTGCCGTAATATATAAATCACGAACGCTGGAATATTTAACATCGTATCAAACGCAAAGTTGACATGAAACTTCAAATCACGTTTAGATTTCAGTTTTACTCTTCATAAAATAATTAGTGTAATTATCCTATCGTTCTTAACCCTAAAAACGCAAATAACGTAGTTCATTTCCATAGCTACAATTAATGGGAATCCTATTTCGTGTCAACACAAATATTTCGTAGTCAATTCCTATTTATAGAAAGATAATGGCAACTGTTTATTTCATCTCTCAATAAATAAGTTTTACCCCACCATTCACTCTAGAACGAAATATTTATTTTAAACACTGCAAACGTTCGGCTAAAACCCTTTAGGTGCGATGCCAACCCATTCCTACTTTTCTATCTTATTACACCACGATACACGTGCACATAAGTGTTAATTTTCCTTTCTGGGCCAAAAGAATAATATTAATCTTGAGGATTACTCGCAAAAACCAAATTTTTTGCCGAAAATGACTTTTCAGAAACCGGAATTTCCAAAGCTTTAACGGTTGGTAAACGTACGTAAAGCCCTTCCACATCGCAGTACAACACTAAAATCTCACCCAAAATATATAAAACAAAAGAATCCTTACTTCCTCCATGTATCGTACGAGGATGAGAAAAAAAAAAACCAGTGGAACAACTCAAAAAAGCTTGCAATGCGAAACTCAAAGTATGCAACTTCCAACATTTACTACGGCTTCACAATGTTTCGTCTATACTTCTCCGAAACTTTATTATAACCATTTTTCTTCTCTGTAGAAAAATAAAAATGCATTTTACGTATCAGAGATGATCGAAACATAATATAAAAATATACCTTAAATAGGAACATTGTTACGATTAAGAAAAGCATTTTTAAAACTTCAACGTGCCTGTAATATATTATGCAAAATCTACTGCCAACACAACGAAACAGTACTCCTGATGTCATCTCCGTGTTTTTGCTACTTTATTATTAAACCCGTATTCACAGGCAGCACTAATTTTAGGAGTTCACTTATTTCTCATGCCGCCATTTGTCTTTGTCACCACTCCTTTTTGACTTGCACTTTGAAACGCGATAAGTAACGTTATTTCCCGCCGTCCGTTGCCGAGTGCTTAGCACGATTGCCTACTGATGAACTTCGAGCATACAGTTCTGCGTGAAAATTTAATAAAACAAGTCTAGAAATAAAGACGATTACGCAAACAGGAATGCATTTCCACTGCTTAATAACCACCCACCAATACTTATTTTTGCTTTCCCTCAGTCCGATCGTGTTGCCAACCATTTCATAATATACTACAAGAATCTGTGCGTTTCAGTGTGCTGTTCGAGACTGTGGTTTGTTCTTAGCAGTGTAATATCCGTTATAATTCCATTCCCTTTCTATCCTCTTAGCATAGGCCGCTAGTGTAGCCTCGGAGAACGACGGTACACGTGTTCTGCCTACTCAGAAAGCTGCGCACTGCATCTCAGTTCCAATATGTCCGAAAATTTAATCCCAGTACAATTCAATACAATCGCATTCGTTTGACGTACTAAAAGATTCCCATTCAGCATTTAAATGTCACTGAACCCCCTTTCATTCGACTAGCATACTATATCTAATTATTCCAAAAAAAAAAAACGATTTTGTTATGCAACGTATATAATTTTTTACTTATGCAATCACTTTTCTTTTTAAACACAGTTATTTAACCCCACTTCAGATTAGTCCGCAAATAACATTCTAAATGCAACCTTTGCAGCATCTTTTTCATAAAATGGAGTTTACTATGATATCCAATGTAGTAAGGGTTTAATAAGGACAACAAACTATTCAACTTCTTTATATTCCCTGCTACTGAAGAATAAACTAAGGCTTCATATTTTAAACACCTACCAAAACGGGAGAAAAATGTTACATTCCATTACAAAAACATATCACGTTATATACCTCGCTATTTTTTTCAGGTCGAGGGAGTTTTCCGTTCCTCATTTGGCGTAACTTCTCTAAATAAAATCTCCCGACGAAAAATTTCAAAATGTAAATTCTTGCAAAATAAATGTAGAAAACGACATTTTAAATAAACTTAATTACGTAACACAAATTTAAATTTTGTAACGTAGCAATTAAAAAACGTGCTGCCTTGAATAGAATCAATTAAATAATATCATTATTTTACCAAACTTTTCTAAAGCTGAAAGCTCGTCACATTCTTCCATTAAATGCATATTTTAGAAGTTATAGAGGTTCGAACTTACGCTTAATTTACGCTTCAAGCTCACAAGTTGCACAACACGGAAGATTATTGTTAAATATTCCAGCTTCCGCAAATATTTCAATACTAAAAAAAATATATTTTGAAAATTCCATATTTAAACACATTTCATTATGATCTTAAATTTATTCTCAGTCATATTTTTCAAATATATCTATGTTTTATAAATTATACATCTTCCAACTTACGTTCTCACCGGCATAAAATGAAAGATTATAGTTCAATATTCCACCTTCCGCAACTATTCAAATACTAAAACTACACTGTTAAATAACGATATTTATATAGATTTTAATTGACCTCCAGTCACATTTTTCCATTAAGTGCATGTTTTAGAAGTTATACAGTTTCCACTTTCTCTCTGCCATACTACGGAATATTATTGTTAAATATTTCAGTTTCTGCAGCTTTTTAAATACTAAACGAATATCGTTCAAAAATGATAAGTTAAAAAGATTTCATTCTGATCTTTAATTTATCTTCAGTCACATTTTTCCATTAAATGCATATTTTACAAGTTATAAACCTTCCAAGTTACGTTTTCTTACATAACGTGGAAAATTCGCAAATATTCCACCTACCGCAACTACTTAAAATACTAGAACAATATAGTCTAAAAAACGATATTTAAAAAGATTTCACTGGGGTCTATAATTTGCGTTTTTCCATTAAATGCATTTTTTAAGAATTCGACCAAACTTATCTGCAGAAATGACTACTAAGTGTTGTTTCGAAGACTCCCAGAAAGTTCTTAATAACACAAATAACCAGTGAAATCTATTTCAGTTCAAAACGTAAGTTCTATATTCACTAGTAACTATTACAATGCATCGAAAACAATTTCTTCTCATCATACGATGAGACTTTTAAAAAAATAATTAACCTTTCACGATGAAAGAGAATCGAATAAAACAGCTTCTATCCTAAAGAATCGATGACACAACAGTGCTTTTCGAATGGTCAAACCGGATACGCCTTTCGTGTCGTAATTTTCATTTCCGTCACGAATTAGTTTTAGCTTTAACAACTTTCGTATAAACCGAACTTTCTAAAAACGACACACATCGGAAGATTACTCCGATATCCGGAATAAATCTGCTAATCATATTTTGATTCAAAATTTTAAAATAAAGAAGGTGTGTATATATATATGTTTTATTTTATTCCCATTCTTATAACTATATCTTTCTGTATCTATACATGGGGTATGCCAGTAACATACACATCTCCAGCAGGTACGTAAGGCATAAAAGGTTTTGAGAACCACTGCTCTATTGTATATATAAAGTTCAAGGAGCCAATAGTAGAAGACAAAAAAATACCAAAATGTCGCAAAATCTTAAAAATGTTAGAATAAAAACTGATAAAAACCACAAGAAAATAGTGTAGAAATTCTGTATATATCCTACCCGTGCAGGTTAAATAAAACGTTGGATGGGAGGTTACCATCTGTCTCATAACAGCTCTTCCATTCGATCACCTTCCCGCAACCTAAACTGATCCCTCTGGTTCTTTATGACGTCGCCATTTACACCCTTGTGTGCAAATAACTACCGTTCAGAGATAACCCAACCAAACGCGTATTAAAGTAATTAAAGGTGTCACCACCCTCACAGACCTTCGACTATTGCGGAGAAACATCGCTGTTGCAAGCAGCTGCTTGAGGGGGTGTTATTTTTATTCCTTTATTATATTTAGGAAGATATTTTCACTCTTTTCCCTAACACGTTAAGCCTCTTTGGATTAGGAAATAAAATAATCATTAGAGGTTAAATGTTTAGGGTATGAAATGACTCCTCGGCGAAGCACTTAATCCCTGTGTAGTCTGTAAAACAGAAATTCGTTAAAATTATGTTGCTGTTATGGATAATTTTATATCCAAGCCTATCGGTGTCCAGTACAGACCGTGGGAAGGCCGAGATAAACTTTTGTTTGGCGGAGATAAATCTCAACGCTGAGGATTCTTTATGAGTTACGTACTTAAATAGAAATGAAAACGGAAACATATTTATCGCTTTCCCCAATAAAAGGCAACTTATTCCATTCTCCCTTCCTTTAAACTTGTTCCTCTTAGGGTTTCAGACTAAATAAACAGATATCGCTGCTATTAAACATCTCAACTTGCGTTACTAATTAAATACTGCATCAGTTGAAGTAGTAAAATAAAATACTGTTTCTAATGTCTGTTAATTATCAAACGTAATTTGAGGTCCAAAGTCCAAATAAGTTGAACTGTAACAAAAAAAAAATTCACATATCCCCTCACCCAAAAAACTGTCCTAAATTTATATTCCAACATACTATATGTGGTAATATTCAAATAGTGTTCATTAAAGTTTTGAAACATGAATGCATAAATATAACTTATGTACTTAAACACATACAATTATTGCTAAATGAAATAAATTCCTCTAGGTGGCGTTAATTTTGTTTCTAATGAAATATCTGCTTCTTCCCGCCTTCCCCAACGGTTGTTCGTGTTCCTCTTCTACGATTGGTCAAATATGTTACAATGGCACGTGCACCTAGATAGCTTCACACGTGGCGCCCTTAGTTACGATAGCAACCATATATTCGCTTTCACTTCGGTGTCAAATTTTACTCTCAATTCATTTCTACTTTTCCATAATATATTTTATTACGTATATTTAGAATAAAGTTCATACACCACGTAAATTTTACCTACACAAGAATCGAACTACAGTTAGCAACGATTAATAGTAATATTATAATATTTCAGAAACGTTAATATTTAAAATATACGAATGCAATTTAATATCAAAGCCGAAAATTACATACAATTCCACTATAACGTTTCAGCTTAAATAACTGGGATTGATTAATTTAATTATCAAACTTCACTGGTTTTATTAACAATCTGACACCGTGGAGACAGGGGTGGAGTGGGCCAGTCGGTAGCGCGCCAGGCTCGTAATCTGTAGTTCCCAGGTTCGAGTCCCAGCTGGTTCAGCGTTCACATTTTTCTCCGCAAAATTCCCCGCCCTGCCCACGGTCAGTAGGGGACACCGATGGGCTTTGAAAGGCCGCCGTCCGTCGAATAGGACGTTAAGCCGTGGCCCCGTGTGCGGCAGAGCCATACCCTGTGCACGTTAAAAAACACGCTGGATGACCTTGACGGGAGGCTAACACCTGTCTCCCAACATCTGTTCCAGTGGGTCCCCTCCCCCAACCTTCTCTGAGCCTTCGGGGTCAATGTGACCTGCCCATTTAGCCCATGGTGTGCAAAAGAGTGCCGCTCAGAGGTAAAACAACCCAACCGTGGAGACATCCAATTCCAGAAATTAATTCATCGCCAAGATGATATCTGTTTCATAGCATTTCAAATAGAAACTAAAAACACGGGGGGGGGGCTCAGTCGGTAGCGCGCCAGGCTCGTAATCTTTAGTTCCGAGGTTTGAGACTTTGCTGGTTCAGATTTATTTATCTAGGCAAAATTCCCCACCCTTCCCACTGTCAGTAGAGGACACCGATGGGCTTGGAAAAGCCGCCGTCCGTCAGAAGGTACGTTAAGCCTTTGGCCCGTGTGCAGGACAGCCATACCTTATACACGTCAAAGAACACGCTTGACGGCAAGCTTCCATCCCTCCCAACAGCTCTTCCAGCCCCCAAATAAAAGTTTATTTATTTTTTTCCCTACATGATGCCCAGCTTCTGTCAAATCTTAGGAACATGAATTGAGGGCCGAATGCAACAGGTTCCATGTCACATGAAAACTCGTTAAGCAGGTAATGCTGCTCTCCATAAAAGTAACCCACTTCGTTTACTTTCCACCACAAAATAAAAAAAAAATTACTAAATACTACATATTCGGAAAGCAAAGAATTGCGAATTTAGGTTCAAATCGAAGCTCGTACGAGATCCCGTGTACGTCAGACATCCATACCCTGTATTGAACAACACGCTGGATGTCATTCACAGGTGGAAAAAGTTGAATTGGCATTTCGAACGTGTCGAGTATTGCCAGTATACTCTGATTAGAGTCTAAAATTAGTACCTTACATATATAGATTCTATTCGCTATTTTCATTCTTAACTTTTAAATGTCTCATTACACCATTTCCAGTGGCAACACCTTCGGTGGAAATAAACTAACATTATTCTTTCCTTATATTCTCAGTGTGAACGCTAATCTCTCCATATTCGGTAAATCTGATGTTTAAATCAAGTCGTTAGTAAGGAACATTTACATATAATTATAATACAAACGGTAATATAGGGCCAGAAGGAAATGAACATTTTTCTATAACTATATTTCAATACAACTTTAAATATTTCTTTATATTTCACGTGTTTCTATCGAATATTAAAAAAAAAATTATGCACTTCTACTTTCTGAAACAGTGGGCGAAATATATCTGCAACCCCGAGAAATATAATCTTTTATTTTTACGTTCTGTCTGCAGAGAGTCCATTCGCTAAACAACCTAGAAACGTTGCAGGTTTCGTAACCAAAACTATTCTGTGAACGCTTTAATTCTTCATTTATTTATTTACTAAAAATGTATTCGAACCCGACAACCAACGTAGAATAACGTAGACCAATATTTTAGGAGTAACAGCGCATACGAAAAAAAACTGCCAACTGCACGCGGTGTTTCCATGTTCTCACCCTCCCAAGTACTGACCGCGCCCAAAGCTTAACCTCGGGGATCAGACGAGAACCAGTGTGTTCAACTTGCTATGGCCGTTGATGGGACGGGGATGGCTCAGTCGGTAGCGCGCCAGGCTCGTAATCTGTAGTTCCCAGGTTCGAGTCCCAGCTGGGTCAGCGTTGAGATTTATCTCCGCATAACTCCCCGCCCTGCCCACGGCCAATAGGGGACACCGATGTGCTTCGAAAGGCCGCCGTCCGTCGGATGGGACGTTAAGCCGTGGTCCCGTGTGCGGGAGAGCCATACCCTGTGCACGTTAAAGAACACGCTGGATGGCCTTGACGGGAGGCTACCATCTGTCTCCCAACAGCTGTTCCAGTGGGTCCCCTCCCCCAACCTCCTCTGAGCCTCGGGGTCCATGTGACCTGCCCATTTAGCCCATGGTGTGCAAAAAAGTGCCGCTCAGAAGTAAAACAATTTTTTCAGAATTAAATTCAAATGGGGTTTTTTAAAAAGGCGTCGTGTCAACCGTGTTACATCAAAATAAATCGTGTAAATAGCGAAATTAAATTTCTTTTCTGATCTGTGTTAAATCAAAAACGTGTAAAAAAATATATACTTGATTGAGATTCAAATTTGTCACTGATTAACCTAAACTCATTGCATTCTTGCTACCGTAAGTAAGCACCTGAGCAGAAAAGCAACACACATCAATTCCTTACCCTAGGTTCGAACCCAGGTCTCTTACATCAGTAGCCAAGCGCGCTAAGCAATCAACTTAAAAAAAAAATAAATCCTTAATAAACAATAGGAATAATTAATTCAATGCACCCAATTCTGTTCCTGATAGGTTCCCGAGAAAACCGTGTAAAAAAATAAACCTTTAAAAAACAATACGGTGCATATGAAAAAATGGATATGAAAATTTTTAAATCTGCTAAAATTAGTGCTGCCTGCCTGTGAATACGGGTTAATAATAAAGTAGGAAAAACACCGAGATGACGTCACCAGTACTCTTTCGTTGTGTTGCCAGCAGATTTGGTATTCTTAATCGTAATAATGTTGCTATTTTAGGTATACTTTTATGTTATGCTTCGATCAACTCAGGTACGTAAGATGCATTTTTATTTTTCTACAGAGAAGAAAAATGGTTATATAAAGTTTCGGAGAAGTATAAATGAAACATTGTGAAGCCGTAGTACAAGTTGGAAGTTGCATACTTTGAGTTTCGCATTGCAAGCTTTTTTGAGTTGTTCCACTGGATGTTTTTTTTCTCACCCTCGTACGATACACGGAGGAACTAACCATTCTTTTCTTCTATATATTTTGGGTGAGATTTTAGTGATGTGGAAGGGCTTTACGTAGGCAGCAACCATTTATACTTTTACGAACAGTTAAAGCTTTCGAAATTCCGGTTTTTGAAAAGTCGTTTTCGGTAAAAAATTTGATATATGCGAGCAATCTCAAGATTCATATTATTCTTTTGGCGCAGAAATGAAAATTCACAGTTAGGTGCACGTCGTAATGTAATAAGATGCAAAATTAGGAATGGATTTGCATCGAACGGTATCTGAGTCTTCTACGTCCATGTGACCTAACTATTTAACCGATGGTGTACAAAACAGTGCCGCTCAGAGGTGAAACAACCCAAATGTCCGGTTTTTTCGATATTCAAAACTCGAATTTTAATTCCATTTCGGAAAACCTCGAGAAGGATCGCCCAGTATGATGTAACGTTGAATTAATATCCCAAGACCGGATTTACCCTACTAATTACGAAACCTCACAAAATTTCAAAATAAATTATTGACAATGAATAATCAATGATAATTCACAATGAATAATCTAAATATAAAAAAAATTTAAAAGTCGTAGTGTTATATCTAATCTTCAGACTTTCTATTAATTCATAATCAACTACTTTCTATTCAGAATCCTGTTGAAAACATATCCCCCTTTCCTATTTGAATTATAAACTCATAATTACCTCACTGTGACTAACCATTCGCTATATAACGTCTGTTATCGCAATATATGGTTTTCAAATCAGGTATACGTCTTAAAATACCAGGTCTATTTTTTATATTCGGAAACAAAACCTCTGCTTAATCTTCTACGCGTAGCCGGAAATACTAAAATTTCCAACAATTATATCGCATAAAGCTTATTCAATAACCGGAAGTGCATGATATTATTTCGTCAAAGTAGCAACTTATGTGTAGTTATTATTGCAAATATGAACATATTTTAGGTGTAAGACGAAGTTGATATGAGAGAGATTATTTACAAGATTTGAATTTCATAATATGTAGATCTGATGTGAATTATTTTCTGTATTACACGGTGAAATTATTTATCAAGTGTAGATATTTGGTGAGAAAAAATTTCCATGTTCGAATAATGTTGAAATCTGATAATGTAAAGTGACAGTTTAGCAGAAAGGAAGCGGCAATGATCATAAGTTATGAGTTACTTAGCTCACTTGAATATAGTTTACTGTTCATTCTTTTTTTAATTTCCTTTGCTGTTAAGAGGTTTAAAAATAATTCAATCTGTGTAATTTATAGAGTTTTGCTTTGAGCTGTGTTTTCTAAATTTCTAATTCAGGTTTGGAGAATATCTCTTTAAGAATAGCAGGATTGGTTTCTTTTTTTTTAAGTATGATGCTGTACTTTCTTTCCCTAGTTTTTCCTCTCGGTATGTTGTGTGTGTATATATATATAGGGTATTTGATATTTCTACTGTTCAGGTGTATTTGGTGGCAATGTTGCAGTTAATATGATTTTGTCTGATGAATACTGTACAGTGGTGTATTCTAAAGAATTCGAGAAAACGGTTTTAATTTAGTCGATAGTAATATGTTTTAAAGTTTTCGTTATGTTGAAAGTGTTGTGATATTTATGTAAATTGAGAAGAATTTCAATGTGTTGTTAGCGGGGTGGAAATGTGAGGGACCTTTCAAAAGAGATACTCTGTTGTGGAAGTTAACAGAAGAGGAGGGCTGCCAGATTACTGTGGCCTACTGATCTCGACAACTATGGCTACTTTTCTTTTTTTTTCTACCCTGCTGAGGAGTGGTCAACCACACAGGGTCCTGGTGCTGACCATATAAACCTACTGGACTGGACAGATATATGGCTCTGAGCTTGATTATGGATCCTGATTTTGCTGCACTGGTGGGCTTCTGTGAAGGGAAAATCTTCCGCTGTGTTTTCTTTTTGTTTGTGGGTTGACAGCCCCAAGTGAATAGATCCACAGGATATGTTTATCAGCTGGTGGATAATCCTGAGCAGAGGTCATCGCAGCCACCTGAACTCTTTGCTTCTATTGGCATCGTCAAATTCTACATTGGAGGAAGTCTTCCAGTGTAGATGACTTGAGCCTTTAGTGGTGGGGGAACATGTCTGCGATTAGGGGGCTGTTTGATATTCTCGGCATTCTCTCTCTCAATAAACATAGTTTCTTTAAACATCCCACTAACCATTTTCTCTCCATAGGTAGTTGGAATGTGAGGACTCTGCACAGAGCTTACTCTCTTAATGTTCTCACACAAGAATTCCACCATTGTAATTTAGATATTCTCGGCTTGCAAGAGAGCAAATGGACAGATAAAGTTCAGATTCATAAAAAGAAAACTTTAAATTTCTCTTGTCAAAGAGGGACTAGGGAGACTTAGGAATGTCAAAGTTGGTACTAACTCTGACCTTTCGGGAGGGGTAATTGGCCCTTTTGGCATCGGTAGCTGCAATGGCAATGGGCAACGTCTCCTACAGGTAAGTAAACTCAATGGATTCAGAATAACTAACACTTATTACAAACACCACGACATACATAAGTACACATGGGTTTCATCCGATGGGCTGCATAAGAATATGATTGATTATATATTAATTAACAGCAAATGGGCTAGTTCTGTTAGGAATACCAGGTCATATAGGGGAGCTAAAATTGGATCTGACCATTACCTTCTTAAAAGTGTCTTGCAACTTAAACTTAAAAAATGTTGTGCTAGGGTTAAAAAATTTACTTTTAATACTAAAGCTCTGAAAGACCCAGTTATAGCCAAAGCTTACCATGATAGGTTACTTAGTCATTATGACAGTCATGGTATGCTTACTACTGAAGTTGAGGATGAATGGGACCACTTTAAACAGACTTTTTTGGACACTAACAGTACTCTTTTAGGAAAAAAGGAACAATGGAGGCAGAATTATTTGAGTGATAAGGCACTTGAGCTTATTTTCGAAAGAAAGAACTTCAGGAATGTCCTTGATCAATACCCTACTAGTCCTAATAGAAAGCATTACAGAGAACTTAATAAACGTGTAAAAGATCAGTTAGCTGCTGATAAGAATCTTTGGCATGATGGTTTCGCTGACAAGCCGAGGAAGCAGTTAGACAGCACAACACCAGAGAGCTGTACCAGATAGTTAATGTTTTGTGTGGTAAAAAACGGACAGGTATACAGGGATTGAAGGATAAACAAGCTAAGGTTATAGAAGGTGAGGATTCTCTCATGGCTAGATGGGCTGAGCATTTCAGTGATGTTCTAAACAATGCGGTTAGTTCTTCATCATTTTTTCGAATGATGATACATGCATTGATGCCTTTAATGTTGGCCCTATAAGACAATTTGAATTTATTTTGGATGTTTCTAAACTTAAACCTCATAAATCCCCAGGGGTAGACAAAATTACTACAGAAATGCTCAGAACTGGGAATGTTTCGGTTACCACTTGGATGACTGAAATTCTGAATATCTTTTATGATAAAGGCATCGTTCCTAAGAATTTTACCAGAGCTATTGTTATCCCAATTTTCAAGAAACGTAATTGCAGTTCTTGTGATAACTATAGGGGTATCAGCCTACTCTCTGTTCCAGGTAAAGTTCTTTCCATGATTGTGCTTAATAGAATTAAGAATCTGGTTGACAGGCAATTGCGTTATGAGCAATGTGCATTCAGAAAGAGGTAAGGGATGTGTGGATCAGATATTTTCACTTACGCAGATTCTTCAGAAATGTTTAGAGTTTCCGAAACCTTTGGTTGGTAGCTCTGTTGATTTCAAAAAGGCTTTCGACTCTGTTGATCGTCATGATTTGTACTTGATTGTGAGATCATATGGTATACCTGACAAGTTAGTTAACATACTGAAAACTCTCTATAATAACACTGAGTCGTGTGTGAAAGCTTGTAAGGCTTGTAGCAATTGCTTTAGCATTACTTCTGCTGTTCGACAAGAGTGCATTTTGTCGCCTTTTATCTTTAGATTGGTTATTGATTATGTTATGCGAAATTCACTTCAAGGGAAAGATTTTGACCTTTAATGGACTGGAGATACGAAAATTTCTGATATAGATTAGGCTGATGATTTAGCCCTTTTGGCAAAAGATGTTGATGAGATGAACTCTTTCATTCGAGCTGTTGATGAGACTGGAAGTAGAGTAAGTTTGGTTATAAACAGAGAGAAAACTAAAGTGATGAAAATTGGTCAGGCAGGCTGTGATTCAGTTAATCTGAATGGTTGTAGTCTTGAGCAGGTATCACAGTTTAATTATCTTCGGAGCTATGTAACAGATAATGGTGATGTGCGGCATGAGATTAACACACGAATAGCGATTGCTGCCGGGTTGTAAACAAGATAAGAGGAAACTAGATGCTTTTCATTACAGATGCATACGCAGTATCTTGGGCATTAGGTGCTTCAACTTTGTAACTAATGATCAGGTTAGGCAAAGGAGTTTGCAACCTCCTTTAAGCAGCATATTTTGTAGAGAGAGACTCCCTTGGTTTCGCCATGTTGCCCGTACGAATAATTATAGATTGGCGAATAATAATTGATATAATTTGAGTTTTTATTTTATTTTTTTTTTTTTTTTTTTTGAGATTTTCGGACCTTTGCGTACCCGGGAACACATTACAGTGTAATAAGCAATCATTGGCAAGGTCTATGCGATTAAAAAATACACACGGACTGTATTCCCTATGCCCTTCTCTAAACCACCATTCTGCTGTTCGAAAAAATATCAGGTGAATCAAGTTTAATAATATTCATAAAGTGTTGGTGGTTCGTTTATAAATTCTTTCAGGTAAGTAACTTTGTAGTGAATAATTAATTTACAGTTAGAGGTAATGTAATTTTACACTTTTTAGCACGAGAGTTATGAAATTTCAACCGAGAGCTACTGTACAGCAGATTAATCTGATTATGAGTTATAAATTTTATAGTTAAACGCTATTTGTCGCTGTCGACCACAAACCACCCCTTTCATTTCGGCTCGGTCAGTAGGACTAATGGTTGTCCGAGGAAAAAAAAATATCTTTGCTTAATTTTTCATTTCGCCATTCGTCGTTACAGTATGCGTATAAATAGTTCTATATCGTAAATGATCAAACGGCAGTATTTTTATGTACATGCTTTCAGATGTATTTCCCCATTATCGTGGACGAAGTTTGAAACCAACGTCTAATATTCGCAACAGATATATCCAGCTGATAGGGTGACGTAACGAGCCCAAGAAATGTCAACGTGGCGATAAATATATAACTAACAAAACTTTGCCTGAACAAGCAATTCCATTCATTGGTTTAAGATAACTTAAAATTAATTTATTTTTAATAACATTGAAAATAATTTACTTATTAAGATTTTATTTAAATATTTCAGAATACTATAAAAATATTTACCAAAATTAAAAAAAGGAAATAACTACCAGTTAATATTTTAGGATTAGAAATTCTTTTCGATTTATACATACTTTGGTTTTAAAAGATCTTATAGAAATTATGGTGGCAACACTTGGACATACGATAGATGACGTCATGTCCTTGTTTTCGCGATAGGATTTCTAATTCTAATTTACCTGCTGAAATAATAATTCCAGTTTCTCACTGGCATACCACTGAAGACTAAACAATATTTTTATATAACTAAAACAATATTTTTTAAAACCTATATTTAAAAAAAAATATTTGATTATGATCTTTAATTTATCATCAGTGACATTTTTCCATTAAATGCATATTTTAGAGCTTCCAAGTAACGTTTCTCACTGGCATAACAAGGAAATTCTGTTGACGTTCCGTAGGGTACGTCAAAAGCATAGGAAATGAATAATGTCCGTATGACGAGCCAAAATAAAGTGGTCGACACCGTCAAATAGCGGTTAGCTATCAATTTTATGTCCCATAATCAGAATAATGTGCTGCGTACTATTTGTTGGTTCGAAACCGTCCGAAATTTCATAGCTCTTAGGCTAAAAACTGTAGAATTGGATTACCTATACTCTTAACTAATTATTCACTACAAAATTACTTACCTGAAGGAAAATATAAAAGAACCACAAACACTTCACGAATATTATTTAACTGGCTTTAGCTGAAACTTTTCGACCACCAGAGTTCTAAGTTACGGAAGGACAGGCTGACGTTATTTATCAACCGCAAAGACCTTGTCTATGCCTCCTTATTATACTCGAATCTGTTCGCGATAGGCAAAGCTCTGATAACTACAAACCCTCAAAATAGGATGACTTGTTCGCCATATTTTAATAGCTAACGCGACTAATGGAACAGCGACAAAAACGTTGGACGAATTCAATAAGAGGCGAATGACATCGGAGAGTGACGTTTCAGAATGCATTGTTTACACAATCCGGAGGAAGTGACATTTACATTGTTTCGTATTCCCAACAGAGGGGTTTGTTTCCTCTTCCGCACTTATATTTTTCGATATCTTGTATACCAAATTTACTAAAAATTATAGACGAGAAATAAGATGCATTCCTTTTAACCTAGTACCTCTTTCAAAAGTTTTTCGGATTCTTAAATTTTCGGTGAAGAAAGAGAATAAACATCACCAAGGCGTGACACGCTAGTGATGCTCTTCTAGGATATTAATGAAAGGTTGTTTACAGCAAAATTACGGACAAGGGTTAAGGACTTCAAACTTATCTACTGTTATGCCACCACTTTGAATGACGATGAGAAAATAGGTTTTACAGACAACTTCAAGGTATTTCGAATTCTGTGAAGAAATGAGATGTTACCCTTGTTCTTCGTGACGTCAATGTCAATGTTAACTTCAATGGTTTTACAATAACTAACACTTATTACAAACACCGCGACATACATAAGTACACGTGGGTTTCATCTCATAGGCTGCATAAGAACTTTGTAGATTATATATTAATTAACAGCAAATGGACTACTACTGTTACAAAGAACAGGTCATATTCGGAAGCTGAAATTGGATCTGACCATTATCTTGTTAAAAGCGTTCTGCGTTTGAAACTTAAGAAGTGTTGTGTTAAGGTTAAAAAATTTACCTTTAATTATGAAGCTGTGAAAGACCTAATTAGAGTACATCTTATCATGATAGGTTACTTACTCATTATGACAGTCGTGGTTTGCTTGCTACTTAAGTTCAGGAAAAATGTGACCACCTAAAATAGACTTTTGTGGAAACTAACAGTACTCTGTTACGTAAAATGAAACAGAGGACGCATAATTATCCGAGTGACAAGGCACTTGAGTTTATTTTAGAAAGAAAGAACTACAGGAATGTCCTGAATCAATATTAATTCTAATAGAAAACATTATAGAGAGCTTAATAAACGTGTAAAGGATCAGTTAGCTCCTGATAATAATCTTTGGCTGACATAGCCGAAGAAGCAGTTGGACAGCACAGAGCTACACCAGGCAACTCTGCGAAACAAATAACTTGTAAAGTAATTACAAAGGCCTAAAGGTAAAATTTTACACTGCAGCGACGAAACTATCTATTCTCGTACCGAAATTTCAAATGTGTCATCAATAATTATTATTTACCACAGTGATAAGAAATTCAGCTACAGATTGTATGACTTCCTCAGAATAAAAACTATAACGTGTGAATATAAATTAAAAGTTAAATTACTAGAAGAATACAGCGGTTAAATAAGGATTACAAACGATATCGCGAAAACACGGAAGTGACGTCACCCAGTAGAATGAGAATGTCCAATGTTCCCACTTTAATTTTTACAATATATTTCAGAAACAAAGTGTGTAAATCAAAAAGAATTTCTAATCCTAAAATATTAACTGCTAGTTATTTGAAATATTTTTAAAATATTCGGGAACATTTAAATAAAATCTTAATAAGTAAATTATTTTGAATGTTATTAAAATAAATTAACTTTAAGTTATCTTAAACCAATGAATGGAATTGCTTGTTTAGGCATATCTATTTTCGCTCTTTTTGTAGAAGGCTATCCAGACAGGCGGTAATGGGTCAAATAGATGTGAAAACCTGTACATAAAAAAAAACTGCCGTTTGATCATTTACGATATAGATATATTTCTACGCCTACTGTAACGACAAATACGAAAATGAAGAAATCAAAAATTAAGCAAAGAATTTTTTTCCTCGCCCAACCATTAGTTCTACTAATCGATAAACTTGGAAAGGCCGTCGGATGGATCTTAGGCCGTGTCACCATCCGTCGGATGGGATCTTAGGCCGTGTCCCCGTGTGCGGAAAAGCCATACACTGTGCACGTTAAAGAACACGTTGCATGGCTTTGCCGGGAGCCTATGATCTGTCTCCCAACAGCTGTTCCAGTGAGGACCCTCCCCCAACCTTCTCTGAGCCTTCGGGGTCCATATGGCATGGCCATTTAACCCATGGTTTGCAAAAAAAGTACCATACCCTGTTTACGTTAAAGAACACGCTGGGTGGCCTTGACGGGAGGCTATCATCTGTCTCACAACAGCTGTTTAGCCTCCCCCAACTTTCTCTGAGCCTTCGGGGTCCATGTGACCTGGCCATTTAGCCCATGGTTTGCAAAAATGTACCATACCCTGTTTACGTTAAAGAACACGCTGGATGTCCTTGACGGGAGGCTACCATCTGTCTCCCAACAGCTGTTCCAGTGAGGACCCTCCACCAACCTTCTCTGAGCCTTCGGGATCCATGTGGCATGGCCATTTAGCCCATGGTTTTCAAAAAAGTACCATACCCTGTGTACTTTAAAGAACACACTGGATGGCCTTGACGGGAGACTACCATCTGTCTCACAACAGCTATTCAAGTGGGTCCCATCCCCCAACCTTCTCTGAGCCTTCGGGGTCCATGTGGCATGGCCATTTAGCCCATGGTGTGTAAGAAAGAGCCGCTCAGAGGTAAAACAACTCAACATTTTAATGCATTTTATTTTCCATTTGATCGAAAAACTACGAAACCATTCAGAAAAAATGGTAACTTTGAGTTCTGGGAATTCCCCTCATTTTTATCTGCAATATACGTTAGTCTTGGTCTCTCATGTGTTTAAAGTTATAAAGATAATTAAACTAACACTTGCATATAAACTGACAAGTTCCTATCAGATCTCTGTGGCAAGCAACTGCTTGAGGGGGTATGTTTTTTTTTTCACGTCTGGAACCAATCTTCTATTTTTTCATATGCACTGTGTTTTGTTTTAGAATTTTTTTTTTACACGTTTTTTTCCGGAACCTATTTACCGTTTAAAAATTTAAAACAGAATTTGGTGCATTTATTTAGATCATTTATTTTCTGTAGTATAAATGAATTATTTTACCCTTCAGAAACATCCTGAAACAATATTTAGATAATCTAATAGGTTGGGTTGTTTTACTTCTGAGCGGCACTTTTTTGCACACCATGGGCTAAATGGCCAGGTCACATGGGCCCCGAAGGCTCAGAGAAGGTTGGCGGAGGGGACCTACTGGAACAGCTGTTGGGAGACAGATGGTAGCCTTCCGTCAAGGCCATCCAGCGTGTTCTTTAACGTGCACAGGATATGGCTCTCACACACACGGGGCCAATGCTTAACGCCCCATCCGACGGACGGCATCCTTTCCAAGACCACCGGTCTCCCCTACTGACCGTGAGCAGGGCGGGGAATTTTGCGGAGATAAATCTCAACGCTTACCCAGCTAGGACTCGAACCTGGGAACTACAGACTACGAGCTGAGTTAAAAAAAAAACTACAAAGATAAAAAAAAAACCAAAAAATATTGAAGAATTCTTTATATATTTCTTTTCTTTAAAACCAAACCGGTTGGTTTTAATTTGAAAACTACTAAGTTTATAAAATTAAAAATGTCTTAAAATTAATAAAAATGAAATAAAGACTTCAAGATTTTGATATCACTTGTTTGAAAACAACTCATTTGTATTCGGTTTTCACGTCTAAGGGACCTGGGTTCGAGTCCCGGGTAAGGCATGGACGTACGTGTCGTTTTTGTGCTGAGGTCCTGTCATCCTCACAGACTTTCTATTATGGTATGTAAAGTGACAGCTTCCTGTCAGATCTCTGTGGGAAGCAGCTTCTTGAGGGGGTATGTTGTTTTTTTTCACGTCTGGAACCAATCTCCTATTTTTTCATCTGTCTCATAACATTCGGTCACCTTCCCGCAACCTAAACTGATCCCTCTGGTTCTTTATGACGTCGCCATTTAGACCCTTGTGTGCAAATAACTACCGTTCAGAGATGAAACAACCCAACCAAACGCATATCTAATATATGGCGTATTAAAGTAATTAAAGGGGTCACCACCCTCACAGACCTTCGACTATGGCGGGGAAACTGACAGGCTCCTGTTAGATCGCTGTTGCAAGCAGCTGCTTGAGGGGGTGTTTTTTTATTCCTTTATTATATTTAGGAAGATATTTTCACTCTTTTCCCTAACACGTTAAGCCTCTTTGGATTAGGAAATAAAATAATCATTAGAGGTTAAATGTTTAGGGTATGAAATCACTCCTCGGCTAAGCACTTAATCCCTGTGTAGTCTGTAATACAGAAATTCGTTAAAATTATGTTGCTGTTATGGATAATTTTATATTGTGAATAATGTATTCCAAGCCTATCGGTGTCCAGTACTGACCGTGGGAAGGGCGGGGAGTTTTGCGGAGATAAATCTCAACGCTGAGGATTCTTTATGAGTTCCGTACTTAAATAGAAATGGAAACCGAAGCATATTTATCGCTGTGCCCAATGAAAGGTAGATTATTCCATTCTCCCTTCCTTTAAACTTGTTTCTTTTAGGGTTTCAGACTAAATAAACAGATATCGCTGCTATTAAACATCCGAACTTGCGTTACTAATTAAATACTGCATCAGTTGAAGTAGTAAAATAAAATAGTTTTCCTAATGTCTCTTAATTATCAAGCGTATTTTTTTGTGTTTTAAAACCTATTATTGTTCGTAAATTTTATCCCAATGAGATGATACGGAATACAGCGTCATAACTTAGCGAGTTGCGGAGTGGCATTTACTACCTGTCTCTGGCAGTCATAACTCATCGGGGAAATCAATGTACACGCTCGAAATTTTCACAGAAAGTTTCAGGTTAAGGTCCAGTTTGCAGTGCGAAATTTCAGGTCGGAAGTCCAAATAAGTTGAACCGTAACAAAAAAAAAAATTCACATTTCCCCTCACCCAAAAAGGTGTCCTAAATTTATATTCCAGCATACTATATGTGGTAATATTCAAATAGTGTTCATTAAAGTTTTGAAACATGAATGCATAAATATAACTTATGTACTTAAACACATACAATTATTGCTAAATGAAATAAATTCCTCTAGGTGGCGTTAATTTTGTTTCTAATGAAATATTTCCTGCTTCCCGCCTTTCCCAACGGTTCTTCGTGTTCCTCTTCTACGATTGGTCAAATATGTTACAATGGCACGTGCACCTAGATAGCTTCACACGTGGCGCCCTTAGTTACGATAGCAACCATGTATTCGCTTTCACTTCAGTGTCAAATTTTACTCTCAATTCATTTCTTCTTTTCCATAATATATTTTATTACGTATATTTAGAATAAAGTTCATAGACCACGTAAATTTTACCTAAACAAGAATCGAACTACATTTAGGAAGGATTAATAGTAATATTATAATATTTCAGAAACGTTAATATTTAAAATATGCGAATGCAATTTAATATCAAAGCCGGAAATTACATACAATTCCACTATAACGTTTCAGCTTAAATAACTGGGATTGATTAATTTAATTATCAAACTTCACTGGTTTTATTAACAATCTGACACCGTGGAGACAGGGGCGGGGTGGGCCAGTCGGTAGCGCGCCAGGCTCGTAAACTGTAGTTCCCAGGTTCGAGTCCCAGCTGGTTCAGCTTTCAGATTTTTCTCCGCAAAATTCCCCGCCCTGCCCACGGTCAGTAGCGGACACCGATGGGCTTGGAAAGGCCGCCGTCCGTCGGATGGGACGTTAAGCCGTGGCCCCGTGTGTGCGACAGCCATACCCTGTGCATGTTAAAGAACTCGCTCGATGGCCTTGACGGGAGGCTACCATCTGTCTTACAATAGCTGTTCCAGTTGGTCCCCTACCCCAGCCTTCTTCCGGGTCCATGTGACGTGGCCATTTAGCCCATGGTGTGCAACAAAGTGCCGCTCAGAGGTAAAACAATTTTTTCAGAATTAAATTCAAATGGGGTTTTTCAAAAAGGCTTCGTGTCAACCGTGTTACATCAAAATAAATCGTTTAAATAGGGAATTTAAATTTCTTTTCTGATCTGTGTTAAATCAAAAACGTGTAAAAAAAATATATACTTGATTGAGATTCAAATTTGTCACTGATTAACCTAAACTGATTACATTGTTGCTACCGTAAGTAAGCACCTGAGCAGAAAAGCAACACACATCAATTCCTTACCCTAGATTCGAACCCAGGTCTCTTAGATCAGTAGCCAAGCGCGCGAAGCAATCAACTTTAAAAAAAATAAATCCTTCTTAATAAACAATAGGAATAATTAATTCAATGCACCCAATTCTGTTTCTGATAGGTTCCCGAGAAAACAGTGTAAAAAAAATAAACCTTTAAAAAAAATACAGTGCATATGAAAAAATGGATATCAAAATGTTTAAATCTCCTAAAATTAGTGCTGCCTGCCTGTGAATACGGGTTAATAATAAAGTAGGAAAAACACCGAGATGACGTCAGCAGTACTCTTTCGTTGTGTTGCCAGCACATTTGGTATAATATATTACAATCACGTTGAAGTTTAAAAAATGCTATTCTTAATCATAATAATGTTTCTATTTTAGGTATATTTTTATGTTATGCTTCGATCATCTCAGGTACGTAAGATGCATTTTTATTTTTCTACAGAGAAGAAAAATGGTTATATAAAGTTTCGGAGAAGTATAGACGAAACATTGTGAAGCCGTAGTACAAGTTTGAAGTTGCATACTTTGAGTTTCGCATTCCAAGCTTTTTTGAGTTGTTCCACTGGATTTTTTTTTTTTTCTCACCCTCGTACGATACACGGAGGAAGTAACCATTCTTTTGTTTTAGATATTTTGGGTGAGATTTTAGTGATGTGGAAGGGCTTTACGTAGGCAGCAACCATTTATACGTTTACGAACCGTTAAAGCTTTGGAAATTCCGGTTTTTGAAAAGTCGTTTTCGGTAAAAAAATTTGATATATGCGAGCAATCTCAAGATTGATATTATTGTTTTGGCGCAGAAATGAAAATTAACTGTTAGGTTCACGTCGTGATGTAATAAGATACAAAATTAGGAATGGATTTGCATCGAACGGTATCTGAGTCTTCTACATATCCTTGTGACCTAACTATTTAACCGATGGTGTGCAAAAAAGTGCCGCTCAGAGGTGAAACAACCGAAATGTCAGGTTTTTTCGATATTCAAAACTCGAATTTAAATTGCATTTTGGAAAACCTCGAGAAGGATCGCCCAGTATGATGTAACGTTGAATTAATATCCCAAGACCGGATTTACCCTACTAATTACGAAACCTCACAAAATTTCAAAATAAATTATTGACAATGAATAATCAATGATAATTGACAATGAAAAATTTCAAAATAAATTATTCACAATGAATAATCTAAATATAAAAAAATTTTAAAAGTCACAGTGTTATATCTAATCTTCAGACTTTGTATTAATTCATAATCAACTACTTTCTATTCAGAATCCTGTTGAAAACATATCCCCCTTTCCTATTTGAATTATAAACTCTGATAATTACCTCGCTGTGACTAACCATTCGCTATATAACGTCTGTTATCGCAATATATGGTTTTCAAATCAGGTATACGTCTTAAAATCCCAGGTCTATTTTTTATATTCGGAAACCAAACCTCTGCTTAATCTTCTACGCGTAGCCGGAAATACTAAAATTTCCAACAATTATATCGCTATAACCGGAAGTGCATGATATTCTTTCGTCAAAGTAGCAACGTATGTGTAGTATTATTGCAAATATGAACATATTTTAGGTGTAAGATGAAGTTGATATGACAGAGATTATTTACAAGATTTTAATTTCATAATATGTAGATCTGATGTGATTTATTTTCTGTATTAGACGGTGAAATGATTAATCAACTGTAGATATTTGGTGAGAAAAAATTCCATGTTCGAATGATGTTTAAATCTGATAATGTAAAGTGACAGTTTAGCAGAAAGGAAGCGGAAATGATCATAAGTTATGAGTTACGTAGCTCACTTGAATATAGTTTATTGTTGATTCTTTTTTTAATTTCCTTTCCTGTTAAGAGGTTTAAAAATAATTGAATCTGTGTAATTTATAGAGTTTAGCTTTGAGCTGTGTTTTCTAAACTTCTAATTGAGGTTTGGAGAAAATCTCTTTAAGAATAGCAGGATTGGTTTCTTTCTTTTTAAGTATTTATATTTTTCCTCTCGGTATGTTGTGTGTATATATATATAGGGTATTTGATATTTCTACTGTTCAGGTGTATTTGGTGGCAATGTTGGAGTTAATATGATTTTGTCTCATGAATAGTGTACAGTGGTGTATTCTAAAGAATTCGAGAAAACGGTTTTAATTTAGTCGATAGTAATATGTTTTAAAGTTTTCCTTATGTTGAAAGTGCCGTGATATTTATGTAAATTGAGAAGAATTTCAATGGGTTCTTAGCGGGGTGGAAATGTGGGGGACCTTTCAAAAGAGATACTCTCTTGTGGAAGTTAACGGAAGGGAAGGGCTGCCAGATCAGTGTGGCCTACTGATCTCGACAACTATGGCTACTTTTCTCATTTTTCCACCCTACTGAGGAGTGGTCAACCACACAGGGTCCAGGTGCTGACCATATACCCACTGGACTGGACAGATATATGGCTCTGAGCTTGATTATGGATCCTGATTTTGCTGCACTGGTGGGCTTCTGTGGAGGGATGATCTTCCGCTATGTTTTCTGTTTGTTTCTGGGTTGACAGCCCCAAGTGAATAGATTCACAGGATATGTTTATCAGCTGGTGGATAATCCTGAGCAGAGGTCATCGCAGCCACCTGAACTCTTTGCTTCTATTGGCATCGTCAAATTCTACATTGGAGGAAGTCTTCCAGTGTAGATGACTTGAGCCTTTAGTGGTGGGGGAACATGTCTGCGATTAGGGGGCTGTTTGATATTCTCGGCATTCTCTCTCTCAATAAACATAGTTTCTTTAAACATCCCACTAACCATTTTCTCTCCATAGGTAGTTGGAATGTGAGGACTCTGCACAGAGCTTACTCTCTTAATGTTCTCACACAAGAATTCCACCATTGTAATTTAGATATTCTCGGCTTGCAAGAGAGCAAATCGACAGATAAAGGTCAGATTCATAAAAAGAAAATTTTAAGGGAGGACGACAATAAGATTCAGCAAGGCGGGGGTCTGCTTCTCACCAGACACGCTAGTGATGCTCTTCTAGGATATGAGTGCATTAATGGAAGGCTTCTTACAGCAAAATTTCAGACAAGCGTTAAAGACTTGAATGTTATAGGCTGTTATGCCCCCACCGAGGATGAGGATGAGAAGGATAAGTTTTATGGACAACTTCAGGATATTTGAATTCTGTCAAGAAAGGAGATATTACCCTTGTTCTTGGTGACTTCAATGTCAAAGTTGGTACTAACTCTGACCTTTCGGGAGGGGTAATTGGCCCTTTTGGCATCGGTAGCTGCAATGGCAATGGGCAACGTCTCCTCCAGGTAAGTAAACTCAATGGATTCAGAATAACTAACACTTATTACAAACACCACGACATACACAAGTACACATGGGTTTCATCCGATGGGCTGCATAAGAATATGATTGACTATATATTAATTAACAGCAAATGGGCTAGTTCTGTTAGGAATACCAGGTCATATAGGGGAGCTAAAATTGGATCTGACCATTACCTTGTTAAAAGTGTCTTGCAACTTGAAATTAAAAATTGTTGTGTTAGGGTTAAAAAATTTACTTTTAATACTGAAGCTCTGAAAGACCCAGTTATAGCCAAAGCTTACCGTGATAGGTTACTTAGTCATTATGACAGTCATGGTATGCTTACTACTGAAGTTGAGGATGAATGGGACCACTTTAAACAGACTTTTTTGGACACTAACAGTACTCTTTTAGGAAAAAAGGAACAATGGAGGGCAGAATTATCTGAGTGATAAGGCACTTGAGCTTATTTTGGAAAGAAAGAACTTCAGGAATGTCCTTGATCCAATACCCTACTAGTCCTAATAGAAAGCATTACAGAGAACTTAATAAACGTGTAAAAGATCAGTTAGCTGCTGATAAGAATCTTTGGCATGATGGTTTGACTGACAAGCCGAGGAAGCAGTTAGACAGCACAACACCAGAGAGCTGTACCAGATAGTTAATGTTTTGTGTGGTGAAAAACAGACAGGTATACAGGGATTGAAGCATAAACAAGGTAAGGTTATAGTATCTCATGGCTAGATGGGCTGAGCATTTCAGTGATGTTCTAAACAATGCGGTTAGTTCTTCATCATTTTTTCGAATGATGATACATGCATTGATGCCTTTAATGGTGGCCCTATAAGACAATCTGAATTTATTTTGGATGTTTCTAAACTTAAACCTCATAAATTCCCAAGGGTAAACGAAATTACTACAGAAATGCTCAGAACTGGGAATGTTTCGGTTACCACTTGGATGACTGAAAAACTGAATATCTTTTATGATAAAGGCATGGTTCCTAAGAATTTTACCAGAGCTATTGTTATCCCAATTTTCAAGAAAAGTAATCGCAGTTCTTGTGATAACTATAGGGGTTTCAGCCTACTCTCTGTTCCAGGTAAAGTTCTTTCCATGATTGTGCTTAATAGAATTAAGAATCTGGTTGACAGGCAATTGCGTTATGAGCAATGTGGATTCAGAAAGAGGTAAGGGATGTGTGGATCAGATATTTTCACTTACGCAGATTCTTGAGAAATGTTTAGAGTTTCCAAAACCTTTGGTTGGTAGCTCTGTTGATTTCCAAAAGGCTTTCGACTCTGTTGATCGTCATGATTTGTACTTGATTGTGAGATCATATGGTATACGTGACAAGTTAGTTAACATACTGAAAACTCTCTATAATAACACTGAGTCGTGTGTGAAAGCTTGTAAGGCTTGTAGCAATTGCTTTAGCATTACTTCTGCTGTTCCACAAGAGTCCATTTTGTCGCCTTTTATCTTTATATTGGTTATTGATTACGTTATGCGAAATTCACTTCAAGGGAAAGATTTTGGCCTTTAATGGACTGGAGGTACGAAAATTTCTGATATAGATTAGGCTGATGATTTAGCCCTTTTGGCAAAAGATGTTGATGAGATGAACTCTTTCATTCGAGCTGTTGATGAGACTGGAAGTAGAGTAAGTTTGGTTATAAACAGAGAGAAAACTAAAGTGATGAAAATTGGTCAGGCAGGCTGTGATTCAGTTAATCTGAATGGTTGTAGTCTTGAGCAGGTATCACAGTTTAATTATCTTGGGAGCTATCTAACAGATAATGGTGATGTGCGGCACGAGATTAACAGACGAATAGGGATTGCTGCCGGGACTTTTAAGAACCTATGTAGAGTGTGGAGAAATAGGCGTATACACCTAAAGACTAAAATTAGACTGTATAATAGTTTGGTTCTTTCTAGGGTTAGTTACGGTAGTGAAACTTGGACACTTTGTAAACAAGAAAACAGGAAACTAGATGCTTTTGATTCCAGATGCATACGCAGTATCTTGGGCATTAGGTGGTTCAACTTTGAAACTAATGATCAGGTTAGGCAAAGGAGTTTGCAACCTCCTTTAAGCAGCATATTTTGCAGAGAGAGACTCCGTTGGTTTCGCCATGTTGCCCGTACGAATAATTATAGATTGGCGAATAATAATTGATATAATTTGAGTTTTTCTTTTTTTCATATTTTTGGACCTTTGCATAGCCGGGAACACATTACAGTGTAATAAGCAATCATTGGCAAGGTCTATGCGATTAAAAAATACACACGGACTGTATTCCCTATTCCCTTCTCTAAACCACCATTCTGCTGTTCGAAAAAATATCAGGTGAATCAAGTTTAATAATATTCATAAAGTGTTGGTGGTTCGTTTATAAATTCTTTCAGGTAAGTAACTTTGTACTGAATAATTAATTTACAGTAGAGGTAGTGTAATTTTCCACTTTTTAACACGAGAGTTATGAAATTTCAACCGAGAGCTACTGTACAGCACATTAATCTGATTATGAGATATAAATTTTATAGTTAAACGCTATTTGTCGCTGTCGACCAGAAACCACCCCTTTCATTTAGGCTCGGTCAGTAGGACTAATGGTTGTCCGAGGAAAAAAAATTCTTTGCTTAATTTTTGATTTCTTCATTTCGCCATTCGTCGTTACAGTACGCGTATAAATAGTTCTATATCGTAAATGATCAAACGGCAGTATTTTTATGTACATGCTTTCAGATGTATTTGCCCATTATCGTGGACGAAGTTTGAAACCAACGTCTCATATTCGCAACAGATATATCGAGCTGATAGGGTGACGTAACGAGCCCAAGAAATGTCAACGTGGCGATAAATATATAATTTACCCACTACACGGAAACGCATTGCTCAGAGCTAAGAAGAAGGTAATGTACAGTACAGCGAAACGTGTAATAGAAGCCTTAGATTAAACCACAGAGTTGTTCTTTGTGAACACAGGAAAAACCGTTCTTTACCCCTAAGGACAAAGTTGCCTATGACATACGTAAGAGATTCACACCTAGCCTCGATCTAGGAATTTCTCGTTGGACACCATAGGGAAACGCGTTTCGTGAAAGCCACCTAGTTACCGCCTGTCTGGACAGCCTTCAACAAAAAGAGCGAAAATAAATATGCCTAAACAAGCAATTCCATTCATTGGTTTAAGATAACTTAAAGTTAACTTATTTTAATAACACTCAAAATAATTTTCTTATTAAGATTTTATTTAAATATTTCAGAATATTATAAAAATATTTACCAAAATTAAAAAAAGGAAATAACTACTACCAGTTAATATTTTAGGATTAGAAATTCTTTTCGATTTATACATACTTTGGTTTTGAAAGATCTTATAGAAATTATGGTGGCAACACTTGGACATACGATAGATGACGTCATGTCCGTATTTTCGCGATAGGATTAGTAATTCTAATTTACCTGCTGAAATAATAATTCCAGTTTCTCACTGGCATACCACTGAAGACTAAACAATATTTTTATATAACTAAAACAATGTTTTTTAAAACCGATATTTAAAAAAAATATTTGATTATGATCTTTAATTTATCATCAGTGACATTTTTCCATTAAATGCATATTTTAGAGCTTCCAAGTAACGTTTCTCACTGGCATAACAAGGAAATTCTGTTGCCGTTCCGTAGGGTGTGTGAAAAGCATAGGAAATGAATAATGTCCGTATGACGAGCCAAAATAAAGTGGTCGACACGTCAAATAGCGCTTAGCTATCAATTTTATGTCCCATAATCAGAATAATGTGCTGCGTACTATTTGTTGGTTCGAAACCGTCCGAAATTTCATAGCTCTTAGGCTAAAAACTGTAGAATTAGATTACCTATACTCTTAACTAATTATTCATTACAAAATTACTTACCTGAAGGAAAATATAAAAGAACCACAAACACTTCACGAATATTATTTAACTGGCTTTAGCTGAAACTTTTCGACCACCAGAGATCTAAGTTACGGAAGGACAGGCTGACGTTATTTATCAACCGCAAGGACCTTGTCTGTGGCTCCTTATTATACTCGAATCTGTTCGCGATAGGCAAAGCTCTGATAATTACAGACCCTCAAAATAGGATGACTTCTTCGCCATATTTTAATAGCTAACGCGACTAATGGAACAGCGACAAAAGCGTTGGACGAATTCAATAAGAGGCGAATGACATCGGAGAGTGACGTTTCAGAATGCATTGTTTACACAATCCGGAGGAAGTGACATTTACATTGTTTCGTATTCCCAACAGAGGAGTTTGTTTCCTCTTCCGCACTAATATTTTTCGATATCTTGTATACCAAATTTACTAAAAATTATAGACGAGAAATAAGATGCATTCCTTTTAACCTAGTACCTCTTTCAAAAGTTTTTCGGATTCACCGTGACTATCTGAAATTTTCGGTGAAGAAAGAGAATAAACATCACCAAGGCATGAGACGCTAGTGATGCTCTCCTAGGATATTAATGAAAGGTTCTTTACAGCAAAATTACAGACAAGGGTTAAGGACTTCAAACTTATCTACTGTTATGCCACCACTTTGAATGCCGATGACGATGAGAAAATAGGTTTTACAGACAACTTCAAGGTATTTCGAATTCTGTGAAGAAATGAGATGTTACCCTTGTTCTTCGTGACGTCAATGTCAATGTTAACTTCAATGGTTTTACAATAACTAACACTTATTACAAACACCGCGACATACATAAGTACACGTGGGTTTCATCTCATAGGCTGCATAAGAACTTTGTAGATTATATATTAATTAACAGCAAATGGACTACTTCTGTTACAAAGAACAGGTCATATTCGGAAGCTGAAATTGGATCTGACCATTATCTTGTTAAAAGCGTTTTGCGTTTTAAACTTAAGAAGTGTTGTGTTAAGGTTAAAAAATTTACCTTTAATTATGAAGCTGTGAAAGACCTAATTAGAGTACATCTTATCATGATAGGTTACTTACTCATTATGACAGTCGTGGTTTACTTGCTACTTAAGTTCAGGAAAAATGTGACCACCTAAAATAGACTTTTTTGCAAACTAACAGGTACTCTTACGTAAAATGAAACAGAGGACGCATAATTATCCGAGTGACAAGGCACTTGAGTTTATTTTAGAAAGAAAGAACTACAGGAATGTCCTGAATCAATATTAATTCTAATAGAAAACATTATAGAGAGCTTAATAAACGTGTAAAGGATCAGTTAGCTCCTGATAATAATCTTTGGATGACAGAGCCGAAGAAGCAGTTGGACAGCACAGAGCTATACCAGGCAACTCTGCGAAACAAATAACTCGTAAAGTAATTACAAAGGCCTAAAGGTAAAATTTTACACTGCAGCGACGAAACTATCTATTCTCGTACCGAAATTTCAAATGTGTCATCAATAATTATTATTTACCACAGTGATAAGAAATTCAGCTACAGATTGTATGACTTCCACAGAATAAAAACTATAACGTGTGAATATAAATTAAAAGTTAAATTACTAGAAGAATACAGCGGTTAAATAAGGATTACAAACGATATCGCGAAAACACGGAAGTGACGTCACCCAGTAGAATGAGAATGTCCAATGTTCCCACTTTAATTTTTACAATATATTTCAGAAACAAAGTGTGTAAATCAAAAAGAATTTCTAATCCTAAAATATTAACTGCTAGTTATTTGAAATATTTTTAAAATATTCGGAAACATTTAAATAAAATCTTAATAAGTAAATTATTTTGAATGTTATTAAAATAAATTAACTTTAAGTTATCTTAAACCAATGAATGGAATTGCTTGTTTAGGCATATCTATTTTCGCTCTTTTTGTAGAAGGCTATCCAGACAGGCGGTAATGGGTCAAATAGATGTGAAAACCTGTACATAAAAAAAAACTGCCGTTTGATCATTTACGATATAGATATATTTCTACGCCTACTGTAACGACAAATACGAAAATGAAGAAATCAAAAATTAAGCAAAGAATTTTTTTTTCCTCGTCCAACCATTAGTTCTACTAATCGATAAACTTGGAAAGGCCGTCGGATGGATCTTAGGCCGTGTCACCATCCGTCGGATGGGATCTTAGGCCGTGTCCCCGTGTGCGGAAAAGCCATACACTGTGCACGTTAAAGAACACGTTGCATGGCTTTGCCGGGAGCCTATGATCTGTCTCCCAACAGCTGTTCCAGTGAGGACCCTCCCCCAACCTTCTCTGAGCCTTCGGGGTCCATGTGGCATGGCCATTTAACCCATGGTTTGCAAAAAAAGTACCATACCCTGTTTACGTTAAAGAACACGCTGGGTGGCCTTGACGGGAGGCTATCATCTGTCTCACAACAGCTGTTTAGCCTCCCCCAACTTTCTCTGAGCCTTCGGGGTCCATGTGACCTGGCCATTTAGCCCATGGTTTGCAAAAATGTACCATACCCTGTTTACGTTAAAGAACACGCTGGATGTCCTTGACGGGAGGCTACCATCTGTCTCCCAACAGCTGTTCCAGTGAGGACCCTCCACCAACCTTCTCTGAGCCTTCGGGATCCATGTGGCATGGCCATTTAGCCCATGGTTTTCAAAAAAGTACCATACCCTGTGTACTTTAAAGAACACACTGGATGGCCTTCACGGGAGACTACCATCTGTCTCACAACAGCTATTCAAGTGGGTCCCATCCCCCAACCTTCTCTGAGCCTTCGGGGTCCATGTGGCATGGCCATTTAGCCCATGGTGTGTAAGAAAGAGCCGCTCAGAGGTAAAACAACTCAACATTTTAATGCATTTTATTTTCCATTTGATCGAAAAACTACGAAACCATTTAGAAAAAATGGTAACTTTGAGTTCTGGGAATTCCCCTCATTTTTATCTGCAATATACGTTAGTCTTGGTCTCTCATGTGTTTAAAGTTATAAAGATAATTAAACTAACACTTGCATATAAACTGACAGGTTCCTATCAGATCTCTGTGGCAAGCAACTGCTTGAGGGGGTATGTTTTTTTTTTCACGTCTGGAACCAATCTTCTATTTTTTCATATGCACTGTGTTTTGTTTTAGAATTTTTTTTTTACACGTTTTTTTCCGGAACCTATTTACCGTTTAAAAATTTAAAACAGAATTTGGTGCATTTATTTAGATCATTTATTTCCTGTAGTATAAATGAATTATTTTACCCTTCAGAAACATCCTGAAACAATATTTAGATAATCTAATAGGTTGGGTTGTTTTACTTCTGAGCGGCACTTTTTTGCACACCATGGGCTAAATGGCCAGGTCACATGGGCCCCGAAGGCTCAGAGAAGGTTGGCGGAGGGGACCCACTGGAACAGCTGTTGGGAGACAGATGGTAGCCTTCCGTCAAGGCCATCCAGCGTGTTCTTTAACGTGCACAAGATATGGCTCTCCCACACACGGGGCCAATGCTTAACGCCCCATCCGACGGACGGCATCCTTTCCAAGACCACCGGTGTCCCCTACTGACCGTGAGCAGGGCGGGGAATTTTGCGGAGATAAATCTCAACGCTGACCCAGCTTGGACTCGAACCTGGGAACTACAGACTACGAGCCTAGCGCGCTACCGACTGAGTTAAAAAAAAAAACTACAAAGATAAAAAAAACCCAAAAAATATTGAAGAATTCTTTATATATTTCTTTTCTTTAAAACCAAACCGGTTGGTTTTAATTTGAAAACTACTAAGTTTATGAAATTAAAAATGTCTTAAAATTAATAAAAATGAAATAAAGACTTCAAGATTTTGATATCACTTGTTTGAAAACAACTCATTTGTATTCGGTTTTCACGTCTAAGGGACCTGGGTTCGAGTCCCGGGTAAGGCATGGACGTACGTGTCGTTTTTGTGCTGAGGACCTGTCATCCTCACAGACTTTCTATTATGGTATGTAAAGTGACAGCTTCCTGTCAGATCTCTGTGGGAAGCAGCTTCTTGAGGGGGTATGTTGTTTTTTTTCACGTCTGGAACCAATCTCCTATTTTTTCATCTGTCTCATAACATTCGGTCACCTTCCCGCAACCTAAACTGATCCCTCTGGTTCTTTATGACGTCGCCATTTAGACCCTTGTGTGCAAATAACTACCGTTCAGAGATGAAACAACCCAACCAAACGCATATCTAATATATGGCGTATTAAAGTAATTAAAGGGGTCACCACCCTCACAGACCTTCGACTATGGCGGGGAAACTGACAGGCTCCTGTTAGATCGCTGTTGCAAGCAGCTGCTTGAGGGGGTGTTTTTTTATTCCTTTATTATATTTATGAAGATATTTTCACTCTTTTCCCTAACACGTTAAGCCTCTTTGGATTAGGAAATAAAATAATCATTAGAGGTTAAATGTTTAGGGTATGAAATCACTCCTCGGCTAAGCACTTAATCCTTGTGTAGTCTGTAATACAGAAATTCGTTAAAATTATGTTGCTGTTATGGATAATTTTATATTGTGAATAATGTATTCCAAGCCTATCGGTGTCCAGTACTGACCGTGGGAAGGGCGGGGAGTTTTGCGGAGATAAATCTCAACGCTGAGGATTCTTTATGAGTTCCGTACTTAAATAGAAATGGAAACCGAAGCATATTTATCGCTGTGCCCAATGAAAGGTAGATTATTCCATTCTCCCTTCCTTTAAACTTGTTTCTTTTAGGGTTTCAGACTAAATAAACAGATATCGCTGCTATTAAACATCCGAACTTGCGTTACTAATTAAATACTGCATCAGTTGAAGTAGTAAAATAAAATAGTTTTCCTAATGTCTCTTAATTATCAAGCGTATTTTTTTGTGTTTTAAAACCTATTATTGTTCGTAAATTTTATCCCAATGAGATGATACGGAATACAGCGTCATAACTTAGCGAGTTGCGGAGTGGCATTTACTACCTGTCTCTGGCAGTCATAACTCATCGGGGAAATCAATGTACACGCTCGAAATTTTCACAGAAAGTTTCAGGTTAAGGTCCAGTTTGCAGTGCGAAATTTCAGGTCGGAAGTCCAAATAAGTTGAACCGTAACAAAAAAAAAAATTCACATTTCCCCTCACCCAAAAAGGTGTCCTAAATTTATATTCCAGCATACTATATGTGGTAATATTCAAATAGTGTTCATTAAAGTTTTGAAACATGAATGCATAAATATAACTTATGTACTTAAACACATACAATTATTGCTAAATGAAATAAATTCCTCTAGGTGGCGTTAATTTTGTTTCTAATGAAATATTTCCTGCTTCCCGCCTTTCCCAACGGTTCTTCGTGTTCCTCTTCTACGATTGGTCAAATATGTTACAATGGCACGTGCACCTAGATAGCTTCACACGTGGCGCCCTTAGTTACGATAGCAACCATGTATTCGCTTTCACTTCAGTGTCAAATTTTACTCTCAATTCATTTCTTCTTTTCCATAATATATTTTATTACGTATATTTAGAATAAAGTTCATAGACCACGTAAATTTTACCTAAACAAGAATCGAACTACATTTAGGAAGGATTAATAGTAATATTATAATATTTCAGAAACGTTAATATTTAAAATATGCGAATGCAATTTAATATCAAAGCCGGAAATTACATACAATTCCACTATAACGTTTCAGCTTAAATAACTGGGATTGATTAATTTAATTATCAAACTTCACTGGTTTTATTAACAATCTGACACCGTGGAGACGGGGGCGGGGTGCTCAGTCGGTAGCGCGCCAGGCTCGTAATCTGTAGTTCCCAGGTTCGACTCCCAGCTGGTTCAGCGTTCAGATTTTTCTCCGCAAAATTCCCTGCCCTGCCCACTGTCAGTAGGGGACACCGATGGGCTTGGAAAGGGCGCCGTCCGTCGTATTGGACGTTAAACCGTGTGCGGGAGAGACATACCCTGTGCACGTTAAAGATCACGCTGGATGGCCTTGACGGGAGGCTACCATCTGTCTCACAACAGCTGTTCAAGTGAGTCCCCTCCCCCAACCTTCTCTCACCCTTCGGGGTCCATGTGACCTGGCCATTTGGCCCATGGTGTGCAAAAAAGTGCCGCTCAGAGGTAGGCAGGTCTTTTGCCTGCCTTCTGCATCGCCTTTTTGTTTTTTGATTAGCGCCATGCACGTTGCCAGCGCGCCTAGAAGAAAACTGAAAAATGTCGACGGTACTACGTACGTTTCACTTCAACAGATTTCATTAACTGTATACTGTTTGAAAGTAATCGTAATAATTCTTTGCTGACGTCTGAAAATAACATTGTTGATTTAATTGTTTTCCGACTTCGAAGGAAGTGACACCTCTCCATATCCGCAACAAAGTTCTGTTTCTTTAAGCTTCCTTTCTCACCATTTCTCGTACCTGGCCGAAGCCATTTAGTGAATATTACAGGAACGAATATTATCCAACATAACGTGGGGCGTGGGTGGCTCAGTCGGTAGCGCGGCAGGCTCGTAATCTGTAGTTCCCAGGTTCGAGTCCCAGCTGGGTCAGCGTTGAGATTTATCTCCGCAAAATTCCCCGCCTTGCCCACGGTCAGTAGGGGACACCGATGGGCTTGGAAATGCCGCCGTCCGTCGGATGGGACGTTAAGCCGTGGCCCCGTGTGCGGGAGAGCCATACCCTGCGCACGTTAAAGAACACGCTGGATGGCCTTGACGGGAGGCTACCATCTCTCTCCCAACAGCTGTTCCAGTGGGTCCCCTCCCCCAACCTTCTCCGAGCCTTTGGGGTCCATGTGACCTGGCCATTTAGCCCATGGTGTGCAAAAAAGTGCCGCTCAGAGGTAAAACAACCCAACATAACGTAGCAGTGGGGATCGCCATCAAATAACCAAAGTTAATCGAATAACGAAAACTTTCCCTGCCTAGACTTGTTAAAGGATAAAATATCCCACGTGTACCGTGTAAGAGCTACGTATTGCCATAAATAAGCAAACTAAAATATGTGTAAATAATAAATATAATAATAAATACCCCCTCAAGCAGCTGCTTGCCACAGAGGTCTGACAGGAGCTTGTCAGTTTATATGCCACAGTAGATCTGAGAGGATGGCAGGACCTCAGCAGAAACAACACGAACATCCATGCGTTACCCGGGGCTGCGCCTTAATAATAAGAAATTGGAGAAAACACAGAGATGACATCAGCAACGCGGTTACTTTACAGCATAATTTCTATAATGTGAAGAGGACAAGCATTATCAGCGTCTCGTGAAAGCCATACAACAAAACTATATTGTGAAATCACAGTTGATTATTCAGTTCAATACATTTTCCAAATCATATTTTCTCCTGAAGTCACTCACAATACCTATCTGATGGACGAAATGAAAGGTGACATTGGCATAATACCTTAGTAGCAAAATATCTTATTCGATGTCATTTGCATTAGATATCGCTCACATCTGTACGACCTACGTGTAATATCGAATATAAAAACGTTGGTTGCCGTAATATATAAATCACGAACGCTGGAATATTTAACACGCAAAAAACAAAATATTAAACGCAAAGTTGACATGAAACTTCAAATCACGTTTAGATTTCAGTTTTACTCTTCATAAAATAATTAGTGTATTCCACCGAATAATTATTTTCCATCTCGGCATTTGTAAAATTATCCTATCGTTCTTAACCCTAAAAACGCAAATAACGTAGTTCATTTCCATAGCTACAATTAATGGGAACCCTATTTCGTGTCAACACAAATATTTCGTAGTCAATTCCTATTTATAGAAATATAATTGCAACTGTTTAATTCGTCTCTCAATAAATAAGTTTTACCCCACCATTCACTCTAGAACGAAATATTTATTGACCATAAACGTAAATTTTAAAACACTGCAAACGTTCGGCAAAACCCTTTAGGTGCGATGCCAATCCATTCCTATTTTTCTATCTTATTACACCACGACGTGCGCATAACTTTTAATTTTCATTTCTGGGCAAAAAAAATAATATTAATCTTGAGATTACTCGCAAAAACCTAAGTTTTTACCGGAAACGACTTTTCAAAAACCGGAATTTCCAAAGCTTTAACAGTTCGTAAACGTATAAATGGTTGCTGTCTAGGTAAGCAACATTATTATGATTAAGAAAAGCATTTCTAAAACTTTAACTGCGTGTAATATATTATACAAAATCTGCTGGCAACACAAACAAAACAGTACTGCTGACGTCATCTCGGTGTTTTTCCTACTTTATCATTTAACCCGTATTCACAGGCAGCACTAATTTTAGGAGTTGACTTATTTCTATAATCCGCCATTTTCCTATTTTAACTTCCACTTTTATACGAGATAAGTAACATTTATATAATGAAAAATGTGTTTAAATTAATAAAAATAAAATTAATAGTTAAAGATTTTCAGATCTATTTTTTCATATGCACTGTAATTTTTTTTTTTTAAAGGTTTTAAGGCATCGGAAATAAGTGAATTCACTAAAATTAGTGCCGCATGTGAATAAGGGTTAGAAATAAAGTAGGTAAAACAGCGAGGTGACTTCCGCAGTACTCTTGTGTTGTCAGTACATTTTGTATATTAGATGCATATTCAAGTTTTACAAATGTTTTTGTAAATCATAATATTGCTACTTTAGGGGAACGAATATCTGAAAAGTGAAATATTTCGATGTACCTGTTACGTAATAAATAATTTTCTAGAGAAAATTGAAAATGCTTGTGTAAGGTACGTAGAGGTACAGACGAAACATTGCGAAGCCGTAGTGAAAAGTTGGAAGTTCGAAAAAGATTTTTTCTGTATGATGAGAAATCCACGGGAAGATTTGTCTTACGCTACTACCATCCACAGTGGCAAGGAGGTAGAGGGTATAAACAATTTTTGTATTAAATATATTTCGGGTGAGATTCTAGTGATGGACTGCGATATTGCAGGGCTTTTTAGTTCGTAGCAGCCATTCATATGATTACCCATCGTTAAAGCTTTGAAAATTCATTTTCGGTAAAAACTTTTTTTTTTTTACGAATAATAATATCAAGATTAATATTTCTGTTGTGGCTGACAAATCAAAATTAACACTTATGTGCACGTCATGGTATAATAATATAGAAAATTAGGAAAGGAATTGCATGGCACCATAAACGTTTTCTTCAATGTTTCAAGTGTTCAAAAAAAAAAATTCTCTTTATGCTAAAGGTAGACTATGTCAATAAATATTCCGATTTAGAGTGATTGGTGGGGTAATTTTAACGACATTTAGATATCTTGTGTAGGTGTTACAGATGTGAAATGCAAATGATATTGTATAAGTTCTTGAGATCGGTCTGTTATTTTGCTACTGAGGTATTACGGAAATGTTTCCGATTTTTTGATCATTGACCTACGTGTTGCGATTGACCTCAGGAGAAAAAATGTATTGAGATGAATATTGGAATATGAATGTTTCTTTCGATTTATATTTTTCTTGTATGGCGTTGATGACACATTAGAAATGCTTTTTCCATACGTGCATACCATACGATTTATCTCTGAAAGCAGTCGAAACCGCGTTGATGACGTCATCTCTGTGTTTTATACAGTTCATTAATAAGGCTAGGTAATTTTATGGTTAATAGTCAAAAAATATTTAAGAATTGTTTATATATTTATTTTCTTTAAAGCCAAACTGGTAGGTTTTAATTTGAAAAAAAAAAAAACTTTACGTTAAACACCCCATCGTTATATCGGTTAGAAAAGCGAACACCGATGGTTTCTGTAAAGTCGTATTTGCATAACATCCGTCGTAATAAGAGTTCACTGAAGTGAACGTTACTTGCAACAGTATGATGCCGTCATAAACGAGTCCGTTGTATTCCATAACTATTCGTAATTGATGAAATCCTATTTCGACCAAACTTATCTGCAGAAATGACTCCTAAGTGTCTTTTCGAAGACTCCCGGAAAGTTCTTAATAACACAAATAACCATATCTAAATAACCAGTGAAATCTATTTCAGTTGAAAACTAAGTTCTATATTCACTAGTAACTGTTACAATGCATCGAAAACAGTTCTCATCATACGATGACACTTTTAAAAAAATAATTAACCTTTCACGATGAAAGAGAATCGAATAAAACAGCTTCCATCCTAAAGAATCGATGACACAACAATGCTTTTCGAATCGTCCAACCGGATACGCCTTTCGTTTCGTAATTTTCATTTCCGTCACGAATTAGTTTTAGCTTTAACAACTTTCGTATAAACGGAACTATTTAAAAACGACACACATCGGAAGATTGTTCCGATATCCGGAATAAATCTGGTAATGATATTTTCATTCAAAATTTTACAATAAAGAATGTGTGTATATATATATGTTTTATTTTATTCCCATTCTTATAACTATAGTTTTCTTTATCGATTCATCGGGTACGCCAGTAACATGCACATTTCCAGCAGGTACGTGAGGCATAAAAGGTTTTCAGAACCACTGCTCTATTATATATATAAATTCAAGGAGATGATGTCATAAGCGTAAAAATACCAAAATGCCGTAAAAACTTATATTGTTAAAATAAAAACTGGTGAAAACCACAAGAAAATAGTGTACAAATTCTGTATGTATCATACCCTGTGCAGATTAAATAAAACGTTGGATGGGAGGTTACCATCTGTCTCGTAACAGCTGTTCCATTCGGTCACCTTCCCGCAACCTAAACTGATCCCTCTGGTTCTTTATGACGTCGCCATTTAGACCCTTGTGTGCAAATAACTACCGGTCAGAGATAAAACAACGCAACCAAACGCATTTTATGAACAACTTCAGGATATTTTGAATTCTGTCAAGAAAGGAGATATTACCCTTGTTCTTGGTGACTTCAATGCCAAAGTTGATACTGACTCTGACCTTTGGGGAGGAGTAATAGGCCCTTTTGGTATAGGTAGCTGCAATGGGCAGCATCTCCTGCAGGTAACTAAACTCAATGGATTCAGAATAACTAACAATTATTACAAACACTGCGACATAGATAAGTACACATGGGTTTCACCCGATGGGCTGCATAAGAATATGACTGATTATATATTAATTAACATCAAATGGGCTAGTTCTGTTAGGAATACCAGGTCATATAGGGGAACTGAAATTGGATCTGACCTTTATCTTGTTAAAAGTGTCTTGCAACTTAAACTTAAAAAGTTTTGTGCTAGGGTTAAAAAAATTGCTTTTAATACTGAAGCATCTGAAAGACCCAGTGATAGCCAAAACTTACCATGATAGGTTACTTAGCTTAAACTTCATAAATCCCCAGGGATAGATGAAATTACTACAAAAATGCTCAGAACTGGGAATGTTTCGGTTACCACTTGGATGACCGAAATTCTGAATATCTTTTATGATAAAGGCATGGTAAGGTTTTTACCAGAGCTATTGTTATCCCTCTTTTCAAAAAAGGTGATCGCAGTGCTTGTGATAACTATAGGGGTATCAGCCTAATCTCTGCTCCAGGTAAAGTTCTTTCCATGATTGTGCTTAATAGAATTAAGAATCTGGTTGACAGGCAATTGCGTTATGAGCAATGTGGATTCAGAAAGAGGTAAGGGATGTGTGGATCAGATATTTTCACTTACGCAGATTCTTGAGAAATGTTTAGAGTTTCAGAAACCTTTGGTTTGGTAGGCCACGGCGTTGTAGGAAATGGCCTCTCGGTCGTTGAAACAAACAAAGAAGTGAAAAACAAACTTGCTCTGTGAAAGTAATTAAGTCTACTCTCTTCGGACGGGTCGCAGAAGTAGGGTGATGAAATGTAAATAATTATCAGGCTCCTGTCACACCTCTGTGGCAAGCAGCTGCTTGAGGGGGTATTTATTTATTTATTACTTTTCTGTGTTACGTTTAATTGTACGCTATTATGTCGAAAAAAATGTTAATATGAATTCTATATTAACCACCGTAAAAAGTTTAAATTTAAACATTTTAAAACGAATCAGTAAGTATTAAAATTTTTTTTTTAAATATACCGAGTGCGTAACGCGCTTCGCTAGTGACCCAATGGAACTGGGTTCGAGTCCCTGGTAAGGCATGAATGTGCATGTTGTTTTTTGGCTGAGGTCCTGCCATCCTCTCGGAACATCTACTATGGCATGTAAACTGACAGGCTGCTGTCAGACCTCTGTGGCAAACAGGTGCTTGAGGGGGTATTTATTTTTTTTTACTTATTTATATAAATCTATGAAATACTATATCGTGAAGGAAATCCTTTAGCACTATTCCACGCCATTTAATAACTGATTTTTAAGAATTGTTCCGTTATTGATAATGCGAGTAACTTTATAAGGCAGATAAGAAAGAATTGGAATGTCAACGGCCATACCAAGCTGAAAGCACCGGTTCTCGTCTGATCCCCGAAGTTAAGCAGCTTTGGGCGCGGTCAGTACTTGGGAGGGTGACCACCTGGGAACACCGCGTGCAGTTGACATTTTTTTTTTTCCCCCAAGCGCTGTACTCCTAGAATATTAGCCAAAGTCATTCTACGTCGGTCGCCGGGTTCCATTCCATTTTTAGTAAATAAATAAAGGAGAATTTCCTTTGGTTACAAAACCTGCATTGGTTCTACGTATCTCGAACAAAAACTATATATGTAAGGTACGAATTTAAGACCATCGTCAGAGTATACTGGTAACACTCGACACGTTCGAAATGCCAATTCCAGCTTGTCCGCCTCTCAAGGGTTCGGTTGTTTTACCCGTGAGCGGCATTATTTTTCACACCATGGGCTAAATGGCCAGGTCTCAAGGACCTCGAAGGTTGGGGGGGAGGGGACCCACACTGAAACACCTGTTGGGAGACAGATGGTATCCTCCCGTCAAGACCATCCAGTGTCTTTAACTTGCACAGGGTATGCCTCTCCCAGACACGGAGCCACGGCTTAACGTCCCATCTGACGGACGACGGCCTTTCCAAGCCCATCGGGGCAGTAGCGGACAGTTGTGCACAGATATGTGTCAACGCTGACCCAGCTGGGACTCGAATCTGCGAACTGCAGATTACAAGCCTGGTGCGCTACCTACTAAGCCCAATCAAGGGCATACAGCGTGTTTAACATGTACAGGGTATGGATGTTTCCCACACACGGATCCTCATACGAGCTTCCATTTCATATGAAATTCGTAATTCTTTGCTGTCAGAACATGTACTGACTAGTAAATTTCTTCAATTTTGAGGGGAAAGTAAACGAAGGTTTTTAGTTTTATGGACAGCAGCATTACCTACTTAACGAGTTTTCATGTGACATGGATCTTGTTGCGTTCGGGCCTCACGTTCCTAAGATTTAACATAAACTGGGCCGCATGTAGAATAAGAAATAATTTTTTTTATTTTTTGGGACGGGGATTTATACGGAGCATTTATTTCCTGCATTGGTCAACCATGAGTTAACTTCACAGCGACTTTGCAAACCTATTGGTGTTTCCTTATTCATTCGCAGAACAACGGGATTAAATCTTAACGTTGACCGAAGTGTGACTCAAACCTCAAAATTTCATATTCGCAGCATGGACACCTAACGACTTGACCATTGCTTCTTCCATCTTTACTCCTTCTGACCGCATATGTTTTGAGATTGTATTTAGTAATGCGGCAGACCTTATCCTATAAAACATATCATGTCCGTGATGATTTAATTTCAATAAATTGGGTGTCTCCACGGTGTCACAATTGTTAGTAAAACCTGTAAAGTTTTATAATTAAATTAATAAAACGTAGTTATTTGAGCTCAAACGAAACAGTGCAATGGTATGTAATTTCCAGCTTCAAATCTCGCAAAAACCAAATTTTTTAGTGAAAATGACTTTTAAAAAACCGGAATTTTCAAAGCTTTAACGGTTCAACGTAAACGTATAAATGGTTGCTGCCTACGTAAAGCCCTTCCACATCGCAGTACATCACTAAAACCTCACCCAAAATATATAAAACAAAAGAATGGTTACTTCCTCCGTGGATCATACGAGGGCGAGAAAAAAAAAATCCAGTGGAACTACTCAAAAAAGCTTGCAATGCGAAACTCAAAGTATGCGACTTCCAACTTTTATTACGGCTTCTCAATGTTTCGTCTATACTTCTCCAAAACTTTATATAACCATTTTTCTTCTCTGTAGGCAGAAAAATAAAAATGCATCTTACGTATCTGAGATGGTCGAAACATAATATAAAAATATACCTTAAATAGGAACATTGTTACGATTAAGAAAAGCATTTTTAAAACTTCAACCTGCCTGTAATATATTATGCAAAATCTACTGGCAACACAACGAAACAGTACTCCTGACGTCATCTCGGTGTTTTTGCTACTTTATTATTAAACCCGTATTCACAGGCAGCACTAATTTTAGGAGTTCACTTATTTCTCATGCTGCCACTCTATTTTAACTTACACTTTTATACGAGATAAGTAACATTTATATAATTAAAAATGTGTTTAACTATTCATTTGTTTTTTATTAATTTAAAGATTTTCATATCTATTTTTTCATATGCACTGTATTTTTTTTTTAAAGGTTTATTTTTTTACACGGTTTTCTCGGGAATTGGGTGCATTGAATTAGATTATTCCTATTGTTTTTTAAGAAGGATTTATTTATTTTTTTTTAATTTGAGTCGTTAGCGCGCTTGGCTACTGATCTAAGACACCTGGGTTCGAGTCCCGGGTACGGCATGGCTGTTTTGTGTCGTTTTTCTGCTGAGGGCGTGCCATCCTCTCAGACCTTCTACTGTGGCATATGACACTGACAGGCTCCTGTCACACCTCTGTGGTAAGCAGCTGCTTGACGGGGTATTTATTTATTTATTTATTATTAAATGTTGAGAAACATCCTGAAACAATTTTTAGAGAATATAATAGCAGGAATACGCTGTGATGCATACGAATAAACCTCTTTGTAAGCTGGATGCTTTTAAATGTAAACAGAATCAATTTGAATATCTGACTGGAATTGCATAGAATAAAATACATATGATATCATATAGCGCTCAGAGTTGGTAGTTTTACATGTGATCGGCATTTTTTTTTTTGTAGACAATGGGCTAAACGGCCAGGTCACGAGGACCCCGAAGGCTCAGAGAAGGTTGGGGGAGGGGCCTCACTGGAACAGCTGTTGGGAGACATATGACTTATTTGCAGAATGACTACAGACTATACTTATCTGCAGAAATGACTCTTAAGTGTCGTTTCGAAGACTCCCGGAAAGATCTTAATAACACAAATAACCATATCTAAATAACCAATGAAATCTATTTCAGTTGAAAACCTAAGTTTTATATTCACTAATAAATGTTACATTGTGAGTTTCACGATTAAAGAGAAAGGAAGAAAACAAACCTTATGTACAGTCGCTCAAAAAAGTATTCGAACACCATGGTTGATTACAGAACAGAATTCAGGAAAAAAATCTGGGAACGATTTCTTTTTTAATAATTAATGATTTGGCAACCTTCCTGTACGTATGCGAAGGTTGTCAGATCAGTAATTTCTAAAAAAAATCGTTGCCAGGTATTCTTCCTGAATTCTACAATCAAGCACATTGGGGACGGGGTGGCTCAGTCGGTAGCGCGCCAGGCTCGTAATCTGTAGTTCCTAGGTTCGAGTCCCAGCTGGGTCAGCGTTGAGATTTATCACCGCAAAATTTCCCCGTCCTGCCCACGGTCAGTAGGGGACACCGATGGGCTTGAAAAGGCCGCCGTCCGTCGGATGGGACGTTAAGCCGTGGCCCCGTTTGCGGGAGAGCCAATACCCTGTGCACGTTAAAGAACACGCTGGATGGCCTTGACGGGAGGCTACCATCTGTCTCCCAACAGCTGTTCCAGTGGGTCCCCTCACCCAACCATCTCTGAGTCTTCGGGGTCCTTGTGTCCTGGCCATTTAGCCCATGGTGTGCAAAAAAGTGCCGTTCTGAGGTAAAACAATCGAATGCAATCCAATCAACCACATTGTTCGGATACTTTTTCGAAGGAATGGACAAGAATGTATTTCGGATTTTATTTTAAACCACGGAAGGAAAATAAAATTTTTTGGCGCCCTGTCGTAATCCTAAGTTCCAGGGTTCGAGTTCCAGCTGGGGTCAGCGTTAAGATTTATCTCCGTAAGACTCCCCGCCCTGCCGTCGGTCAGTAGAGGACACCGATTGGCTTGTGAAGGTCGCCGTCTTCCTAACGGGACGTTAAACCGTGGTTCCGTGTGCCGGAGAGCCATACTGTGTGCGCGTTAAAGAACGCACTGGATGGCTTACCTTCAGGCTACCATCTGTCTCCCAACAACTATTCCAGTGGGTCCCCTCGCCCAACTTCTTTTGAGCCTTCGAGGTCATTCAGCCTATTCTATGCAAAAAAAGTGCCGTTTAGAGGTAAAACTACCGAACGTTAAAGAACACGCTGGACTGCCTTAACTGGACTCTGCCATCTGTCTGCTACAGCTGTCCAGTGTGTCCCCTTTCCCTGAGCCTTCAGGGTCCTTGTGGCGTGGCCATTCAGCCTATTCTATGCAAACAAAGTGCCGTTTAGAGGTAAAACTACCGAACGTTAAAGAACACGCTGGATGACCTTGAGTGGAGTCTGCCATTTGTCTCCTACAGCTGTCCAGTGTGTCCCCTCGCGGTCAGTACTTGGGAGGGTGACCACCTGGGAACACCGTGTGCAGTTGGCAATTTTTTTTCCCCAAGCGCTGTACTCCTAGAATATTAGCCAAATTCATTCTGCGTCGGTCGCCGGGTCCCATTCCATTTTTAGTAAATAAATAAAGGAGTTTTAGTTTTGGTTACAAAACCTGCAACTTACGTGCAGAAATGACTGCTCTGTGTCGTTTCGGAGACTCCCGGAAAGCTCTTAATAAACACAAATAACGACATCTAACCAATGAAATATATTTCAGTTGAAAACCTAAGTTCTATATTCACTAGTGACTGTTACAATGCACCTAAAACAGTTCCTTCTCATCGTACAATGAGACTTAAAAAAATAAATAACCTATCACGATGAAAAAGAATCGAATAAAACAGCTTGTATGCTAAAGAATCGAAGACACAACAATGCTTTTCGAATCGTTAAACCGGATACGCCTTTTGTTTCGTAATTTCCATTTCCGTCACGAATTAGTTTTAGCTTTAACAACTCTCGTATAAACAATTAAGTCACTGACCATATATTACCGAACATTTTTAAAACGACAGACATCGGAAGATTGCTCCGATATCCGGAATAAATCTGATAATATTTTGATCGAAAATTTTACAATAAAGAATGTGTGTGTGTGTATATATATACGTTTTATTTTATTCCAATTGTTATGGTATAATTATATCTATACATGGGGTACGCCAGTAACATACACTTTTCCAGAAGGTACGTGAGGCCTAAAAGGTTTTGAGAACCACTGCTCTATTATATATACATAAAGTTCAAAGATATGACGTCATAAGACTAAAGTTACCAAAGTCAATAGTAGAAGACAAAAAATACCAAAATGTCTTAAAAACTTAATATTGTTAGAATAAAAAGTGATGTAAATCACAGTAAAATAGTGTAGAAATTTTGTATGTATCATACCCTGTGCAGGTTAAATAAAACGTTGGATGGGAGGTTACCATCTGTCTCATATCAGCTGTTCCATTATTTAGATATGGTTATTTGTGTTATTAAGATCTTTCCGGGAGTCTTCGAAACGATACTTAGGAGTCATTTCTGCATACAAGTTTATTCTGCAGTCATTCTGCAAATAAGTCATCTGTCTCCCAACAGCTGTTCCAGTGAGGCTCCTCCCCCAACCTTCTCTGAACCTTCATGGTCCTCGTGACCATGCCGTTAAGCCCATTGTCTACCAAAAAAATGCCGATCACATGTAAAACTACCAACTCTGAGCGCTATATGATATCATATGCATTTTATTCTATGCAATTCCAGTCAGATATTCAAATTGATTATGTTTACATTTAAAAGCATCCAGCTTACCAAGAGGTTTATTCGTATGCATCACAGCGTATTCCTGCTATTATATTCTCTAAAAATTGTTTCAGGATATTTCTCAACATTTAATAATAAATAAATAAATAAATAAATAAATACCCCCTCAAGCAGCTGCTTACCACAGAGGTGTGACAGGAGCCTGTCAGTGTCATATGCCACAGTAGAAGGTCTGAGAGGATGGCACGCCCTCAGCAGAAAAACGACACAAAACAGCCATGCCGTACCCGGGACTCGAACCCAGGTGTCTTAGATCAGTAGCCAAGCGCGCTAACGACTCAAATTAAAAAAAAATAAATAAATCCTTCTTAAAAAACAATAGGAATAATCTAATTCAATGCACCCAATTCCCGAGAAAACCGTGTAAAAAAATAAACCTTTAAAAAAAAAATACAGTGCATATGAAAAAATAGATATGAAAATCTTTAAATATTCATTTGATTTTTATTAATTTAAATACATTTTTAATTATATAAATGTTACTTATAGCCGTCCCATGGCCGAGTGGTTAGCGCGCTTGGCTACTGATCTGAGGGACCTGGGTTCGAGCCCCGGATAAGGCATGGTTGTATGTGTTGTTTTTCTGCTGAGGTCCTGCCATCCTCTCAGACCTTCTACTATGGCATATAAACTGACAGGCTCCTGTCAGACCTCTGTGGCAAGCAGCTGCTTGAGGGGGTATTTTTATTATTATTACTTATCTCGTATAAAAATGTAAGTTAAAATAGAGTGACGGCATGAGAAATAAGTGAACTCGTAAAATTAGTGCTGCCTGTGAATACTGGTTAATAATAAAGTAGGAAAAACACAGAGATGACGTCAGGAGTACTGTTTCGTTGTGTTGCCAGTAGATTTTGCATAATATATATTACAGCCACGTTTAAGTTTTAAAAATGCTTTTCTTAATCGTAACAATGTTCCTATTTAAGGTATATTTTTATATTATGTTTCGATCATCTCAGATACGTAAGATGCATTTTTATTTTTCTACCTACAGAGAAGAAAAATGGTTATATAAAGTTTCGGAGAAGTATAGACGAAACATTGTGAAGCCGTAATAAAAGTTGGAAATTTTAGTGAATTCACTTATTTCCGATGCCTTAAAACCTTTAAAAAAAAAAAAATTTACAGTGCATATGAAAAAAATAGATATGAAAATCTTTAACTATTAATTTTATTTTTATTAATTTAAACACATTTTTCATTATATAAATGTTACTTATCTCGTATAAAAGTGGAAGTTAAAATAGGAAAATGGCGGATTATGAGAAATAAGTCAACTCCTAAAATTAGTGCTGCCTGTGAATACGGATTAAACCATAAAGTAGGAAAAACACCGAGATGACGTCAGCAGTACTGTTTTGTTTGTGTTGCCAGCAGATTTTGTATAATATATTACACGCAGTTAAAGTTTTAGAAATGCTTTTCTTAATCATGATAATGTTGCTTACCTAGACAGCAACCATTTATACGTTTACGAACTGTTAAAGCTTTGGAAATTCCGGTTTTTGAAAAGTCGTTTCCGGTAAAAACTTGGGTTTTTGCGAGTAATCTCAAGATTAATATTATTTTTTTTGCCCAGAAATGAAAATTAAAAGTTATGCGCACGTCGTGGTGTAATAAGATAGAAAAATAGGAATGGATTGGCATCGCACCTAAAGGGTTTTGCCGAACGTTTTCAGTGTTTTAAAATTTACGTTTATGGTGAATAAATATTTCGTTCTAGAGTGAATGGTGGGGTAAAACTTATTTATTGAGAGATGAATTAAACAGTTGCAATTATATTTCTATAAATAGGAATTGACTACGAAATATTTGTGTTGACACGAAATAGGGTTCCCATTAATTGTAGCTATGGAAATGAACTACGTTATTTGCGTTTTTAGGGTTAAGAACGATAGGATAATTTTACAAATGCCGAGATGGAAAATAATTATTCGGTGGAATACACTAATTATTTTATGAAGAGTAAAACTGAAATCTAAACGTGATTTGAAGTTTCATGTCAACTTTGCGTTTAATATTTTGTTTTTTGCGTGTTAAATATTCCAGCGTTCGTGATTTATATATTACGGCAACCAACGTTTTTATATTCGATATTACACGTAGGTCGTACAGATGTGAGCGATATCTAATGCAAATGACATCGAATAAGATATTTTGCTACTAAGGTATTATGCCAATGTCACCTTTCATTTCGTCCATCAGATAGGTATTGTGAGTGACTTCAGGAGAAAATATGATTTGGAAAATGTATTGAACTGAATAATCAACTGTGATTTCACAATATAGTTTTGTTGTATGGCTTTCACGAGACGCTGATAATGCTTGTCCTCTTCACATTATAGAAATTATGCTGTAAAGCAACCGCGTTGCTGATGTCATCTCTGTGTTTTCTCCAATTTCTTATTATTAAGGCGCAGCCCCGGGTAAGGCATGGATGTTCGTGTTGTTTCTGCTGAGGTCCTGCCATCCTCTCAGATCTACTGTGGCATATTAACTGACAAGCTCCTGTCAGACCTCTGTGGCAAGCAGCTGCTTGAGGGGGTATTTATTATTATATTTATTATTTACACATATTTTAGTTTGCTTATTTATGGCAATACGTAGCTCTTACACGGTACACGTGGGATATTTTATCCTTTAACAAGTCTAGGCAGGGAAAGTTTTCGTTATTCGATTAACTTTGGTTATTTGATGGCGATCCCCACTGCTACGTTATGTTGGGTTGTTTTACCTCTGAGCGGCACTTTTTTGCACACCATGGGCTAAATGGCCAGGTCACATAGACCCCAAAGGCTCGGAGAAGGTTGGGGGAGGGGACCCACTGGAAACAGCTGTTGGGAGACAGATGGTAGCCTCCCGTCAAGGCCATCCAGCGTGTTCTTTAACGTGCGCAGGGTATGGCTCTCCCGCACACGGGGCCACGGCTTAACGTCCCATCCGACGGACGGCAGCATTTCCAAGTCCATCGGTGTCCCCTACTGACCGTGGGCAAGGCGGGGAATTTTGCGGAGATAAATCTCAACGCTGACCCAGCTGGGACTCGAACCTGGGAACTACAGATTACGAGCCTGCCGCGCTACCGACTGAGCCACCCCCGCCCCACGTTATGTTGAATAATATTCGTTCCTGTAATATTCACTAAATGGCTTCGGCCAGGTACGAGAAATGGTGAGAAAGGAAGCTTAAAGAAACAGAACTTTGTTGCGGATATGGAGAGGTGTCACTTCCTTCGAAGTCGGAAAACAATTAAATCAACAATGCTATTTTCAGACGTCAGCAAAGAATTATTACGATTACTTTCAAACAGTATACAGTTAATGAAATCTGTTGAAGTGAAACGTACGTAGTACCGTCGACATTTTTCAGTTTTCTTCTAGGCGCGCTGGCAACGTGCATGGCGCTAATGAAAAAACAAAAAGGCGATGCAGAAGGCAGGCAAAAGACCTACCTACCTCTGAACGGCACTTTTTTGCACACCATGGGCCAAATGGCCAGGTCACATGGACCCCGAAGGGTGAGAGAAGGTTGGGGGAGGGGACTCACTTGAACAGGTGTTGTGAGACAGATGGTAGCCTCCCGTCAAGGCCATCCAGCGTGTTCTTTAACGTGCACAGGGTATGTCTCTCCCGCACACGGGGCCACGGTTTAACGTCCCATCCGACGGACGGCGCCCTTTCCAAGCCCATCGGTGTTCCCTACTGACAGTGGGCAGGGCGGGGAATTTTGAGGAGAAAAATCTGAACGCTGAACCAGCTGGGAGTCGAACCTGGGAACTACAGATTACGAGCCTGCCGCGCTACCGACTTAGCCACCCCGCCCCCGTCTCCACGGTGTCAGATTGTTAATAAAACCAGTGAAGTTTGATAATTAAATTAATCAATCCCAGTTATTTAAGCTGCAACGTTATAGTGGAATTGTATGTAATTTCCGGCTTTGATATTTAATTGCATTCGCATATATTAAATATTAACGTTTATGAAATATTGTAATATTACTATTAATCATTGCTAACTGTAGTTCGATTCTTGTGTAGGTAAAATTTACGTGGTGTATGAACTTTATTCTAAATATACGTAATAAAATATATTATGGAAAAGAAGAAATGAATTGAGAGTAAAATTTGACACTGAAGTCAAAGCGAATATATGGTTGCTATCGTAACTAAGGGCGCCACGTGTGAAGCTATCTAGGTGCACGTGCCATTGTAACATATTTGACCAATCGTAGAAGAGGAACACGAACAACCGTTAGGAGAGGCGGGAAGAAGCAAATATTTCGTTAAAACAAAATTAACGCCACCTAGAGGAATTTATTTCATTTAGCAATAATTGTCGTACGTGTGAATTTAATTAAGTACATAAGTTATATATATGCATTCATGTTTCAAAACTTTAATGAACACTATTTGAATATTACCACATATAGTATGCTGAAATATAAATTTAGGACACTTTTTTGGGTGAGGGGAAATGTGAATTTTTTTTTTTGTTACGGTTCAACTTATTTGGACTTCCGACCTGAAATTTCGCACTGCAAACTGGACCTTAACCTGAAACTTTCTGTGAAAATTTCGAGCGTGTACATTGATTTCACCGATGAGTTATGACTGCCAGAGACAGGTAGTAAATGACACTCCGCAACTCGCTAAGTTATGACGCTGTATTCCGTATCATCTCATTGGGATAAAATTTACGAACAGTAATAGGTTTTAAAACACAAAAAAATACCCTTGATAATTAAGAGACATTAGAAAAACTATTTTATTTTACTACTTCAATTGATGCAGTATTTAATTAGTAACGCAAGTTCTGATGTTTAATAGCAGCGAAATCTGTTTATTTAGTCTGAAACCCTAAAAGAAACAAGTTTAAAGGAAGGGAGAATGGAATAATGTACCTTTCATTGGGCACAGCGATAAATATGTTTCGGTTTCCATTTCTATTTAAGTACGGAACTCATAAAGAATCCTCAGCGTTGAGATTTATCTCCGCAAAACTCCCCACCCTTCCCACGGTCAGTACTGGACACCGATAGGCTTGGAATACAACATTCACAATATAAAATTATCCATAACAGCAACATAATTTTAACGAATTTCTGTATTACAGACTACACAGGGATTAAGTGCTTAGCCGAGGAGTCATTTCATACCCTAAACATTTAACCTCTAATGATTATTTTATTTCCTAATCCTAAGAGGCTTAACGTGTTAGGGAAAAGAGTGAAAATATGTTCATAAATATAATAAAGGAATAAAAAAACAGCCCCTCAAGCAGCTGCTTGCAACAGCGATCTAACAGGAACCTGTCAGTTTACCCGACATAGTCGAAGATCTGTGAGGGTGGTGACCCCTTTAATTACTTTAATACGCCATATATTAGATATGCGTTTGGTTGGGTTGTTTCATCTCTGAACGGTAGTTATTTGCACACAAGGGTCTAAATGGCGACGTCATAAAGAACCAGAGGGATCAGTTTAGGTTGCGGGAAGGTGACCGAATGTTATGAGACAGATGAAAAAATAGCAGATTGGTTCCAGACGTGAAAAAAAAGAACATACCCCCTCAAGCAGCTGCTTCCCACAGAGATCTGACAGGAAGCTGTCAGTTTATATGCCATAATAGAAGGTCTGTGAGGATGGCAGGACCTCACACAAAAAAGACACATACGTCCATGCCTTACCCGGGACTCGAACCCAGGTCCCTTAGACGTGAAAACCGAATACAAATGAGTTGTTTTCAAACAAGTGATATCAAAATCTTGAAGTCTTTATTTCATTTTTATTAATTTTAAGACATTTTTAATTTTATAAACTTAGTAGTTTTCAAATTAAAACCAACCGGTTTGGTTTTAAAGAAAAGAAATATATAAAGAATTCTTCAATATTTTTTGGGTTTTTTTTATCTCTGTAGTTTTTTTTGACTCAGTCGGTAGCGCGCTAGGCTCGTAGTGGAATGGAACCCGGCGACCGACGCAGAATGAATTTGGCTAATATTCTAGGAGTACAGCGCTTGGGGGAAAAAAATTGCCAACTGCACACGGTGTTCCCAGGTGGTCACCCTCCCAAGTACTGACCGCGAGGGGACACACTGGACAGCTGTAGGAGACAAATGGCAGACTCCACTCAAGGTCATCCAGCGTGTTCTTTAACGTTGGGTAGTTTTACCTCTAAACGGCACTTTTTTTGCATGCAATGAGCTGAATGGTCAGGTCACAAGGACCCTGAAGGCTCAGGGAAAGGGGACACACTGGACAGCTGTAGGAGACAGATGGGAGACTCCAGTCAAGGCCGTCCAGCGTGTTCTTTTAACGTTCGGTAGTTTTACCTCTAAACGGCACTTTGTTTGCATAGAATAGGCTGAATGGCCACGCCACAAGGACCCTGAAGGCTCAGGGAAAGTTGAGGGAAAGGGGACACACTGGACAGCTGTAGGAGACAGATGGGAGACTCCAGTCAAGGCCGTCCAGCGTGTTCTTTAACGTTCGGTAGTTTTACCTCTAAATGGCACTTTGTTTGCATAGAATAGGCTGAATGGCCACGCCACAAGGACCCTGAAGGCTCAGGGAAAGTTGAGGGAAAGGGGACACACTGGACAGCTGTAGGAGACAGATGGGAGACTCCAGTCAAGGCCGTCCAGCGTGTTCTTTAACGTTCGGTAGTTTTACCTCTAAACGGCACTTTGTTTGCATAGAATAGGCTGAATGGCCACGCCACAAGGACCCTGAAGGCTCAGGGAAAGGGGACACACTGTACAGCTGTAGGAGACAGATGGGAGACTCCAGTCAAGGCCGTCCAGCGTGTTCTTTAACGTTCGGTAGTTATACCTCTAAACGGCACTTTGTTTGCATAGAATAGGCTGAATGGCCAAGTCACAATGACCTCGAAGGCTCAAAAGAAGTTGGGCGAGGGGACCCATTGGAATAGTTGTTGGGAGACGAATGGTAGCCTGAAGGTAAGCCATCCAGTGCGTTCTTTAACGCGCACACAGTATGGCTCTCCGGCACACGGAACCATGGTTTAATGTCCCGTTAGGAAGACGGCGACGTTTACAAGCCAATCGGTGTCCTCTACTGACCGACGGCAGGGCGGGGAGTCTTACGGAGATAAATCTTAACGCTGACCCCAGCTGGAACTCGAACCCTGGAACTTAAGATTACGACAGGGCGCCAAAAAATTTTATTTTCCTTCCGTGGTTTAAAATAAAATCCGAAATATATTCTTGTCCATTCCTTCGAAAAAGTATCCGAACAATGTGGTTGATTGGATTGCATTCGATTGTTTTACCTCAGAACGGCACTTTTTTTGCACACCATGGGCTAAATGGCCAGGCCACAAGGACCCCGAAGACTCAGAGATGGTTGGGTGAGGGGACCCACTGGAACAGCTGTTGGGAGACAGATGGTAGCCTCCCGTCAAGGCCATCTAGCGTGTTCTATAACGTGCACAGGGTATGGGCTCTCCCGCAAACGGGGCCACGGCTTAACGTCCCATCCGACGGACGGCGGCCTTTTCAAGCCCATCAGTGTCCCCTACTGACCGTGGCCAGGACGGGGAAATTTTGCAGTGATAAATCTCAACGCTGACCCAGCTGGGACTCGAACCTAGGAACTACAGATTACGAGCCTGGCGCGCTACCGACTGAGCCACCCCGTCCCCAATGTGGTTGATTGTAGAATTCAGGAAGAATACCTGGCAACGATTTTTTTAGAAATTACTGATCTGACAACCTTCGCATACGTACAGGAAGGTTGCCAAATCATTAATTATTAAAAAAGAAATCGTTCCAGATTTTTTTCCTGAATTCTGTTCTGTAATCAACCATGGTGTTCGAATACTTTTTTGAGCGACTGTACATAAGGTTTGTTTTCTTCCTTTCTCTTTAATCGTGAAACTCACAATGTAACATTTATTAGTGAATATAAAACTTAGGTTTTCAACTGAAATAGATTTCATTGGTTATTTAGATATGGTTATTTGTGTTATTAAGATCTTTCCGGGAGTCTTCGAAACGACACTTAAGAGTCATTTCTGCAGATAAGTATAGTCTGTAGTCATTCTGCAAATAAGTCATATGTCTCCCAACAGCTGTTCCAGTGAGGCCCCTCCCCCAACCTTCTCTGAGCCTTCGGGGTCCTCGTGACCTGCCCGTTTAGCCCATTGTCTACAAAAAAAATGCCGATCACATGTAAAACTACCAACTCTGAGCGCTATATGATATCATATGCATTTTATTCTATGCAATTCCAGTCAGATATTCAAATTGATTGTGTTTACATTTAAAAGCATCCAGCTTACAAAGAGGTTTATTCGTATGCATCACAGCGTATTCCTGCTATTATATTCTCTAAAAATTGTTTCAGGATGTTTCTCAACATTTAATAATAAATAAATAAATAAATACCCCCTCAAGCAGCTGCTTACCACAGAGGTGTGACAGGAGCCTGTCAGTGTCATATGCCACAGTAGAAAGTCTGAGAGGATGGCACGCCCTCAGCAGAAAAACGACACAAAACAGCCATGCCGTACCCGGGACTCGAACCCAGGTGTCTTAGATCAGTAGCCAAGCGCGCTAACGACTCAAATTAAAAAAAATAAATAAATCCTTCTTAATAAACAATAGGAATAATCTAATTCAATGCACCCAATTCCCGAGAAAACCGTGTAAAAAAATAACCCTTTAAAAAAAAATACAGTGCATATGAAAAAAATAGATATGAAAATCTTTAAATATTCATTTGATTTTTATTAATTTAAATACATTTTTAATTATATAAATGTTACTTATAGCCGTCCCATGGCCGAGTGGTTAGCGCGCTTGGCTACTGATCTGAGGGACCTGGGTTCGAGCCCCGGATAAGGCATGGTTGTATGTGTTGTTTTTCTGCTGAGGTCCTGCCATGCTCTCAGACCTTCTACTATGGCATATAAACTGACAGGCTCCTGTCAGACCTCTGTGGCAAGCAGCTGCTTGAGGGGGTATTTTTATTATTATTACTTATCTCGTATAAAAATGTAAGTTAAAATAGAGTGACGGCATGAGAAATAAGTGAACTCGTAAAATTAGTGCTGCCTGTGAATACTGGTTAATAATAAAGAGCAAAAACACAGAGATGACGTCAGGAGTACTGTTTCGTTGTGTTGCCAGTAGATTTTGCATAATATATATTACAGCCACGTTGAAGTTTTAAAAATGCTTTTCTTAATCGTAACAATGTTCCTATTTAAGGTATATTTTTATATTATGTTTCGATCATCTCAGATACGTAAGATGCATTTTTATTTTTCTACCTACAGAGAAGAAAAATGGTTATATAAAGTTTCGGAGAAGTATAAATAAAAAGCCGTAGTAAAAGATGGAAGTCGCATACTTTGAGTTTCGCATTGCAAGCTTTTTTGAGTAGTTCCACTGGATTTTTTTTTTCTCGCCCTCGTATGATCTACGGAGGAAGTAACCATTCTTTTGTTTTATATATTTTGGTTCAGATTTTAGTGATGTACTGCGATGTGGAAGGGCTTTACGTACGTTTACCAACCGTTAAAGCTTTGGAAATTCCGGTTTTTGAAAAGTCATTTTCGCTAAAAAATTTGGTTTTTGCGAGTAATCTCAAGATTAATATTATTCTTTTGGCCCAGAAAGGAAAATTAACACTTATGTGCACGTCGTGGTGTAATAAGATAGAAAAATAGGAATGGATTGGCATCGCACCTTAACCCTTTTTCCGAACGTTTGTAGTGTTTAAAAATTATGATTATGGTGAATAAATATTTCGTTCTATAGTGAATGGTGGGGTAAAACTTATTTATTGAGAGATGAAATAAAGAATTGCAATTATATTTCTATAAATAGGAATTGAGTACGAAATATTTGTGTTGACACGAAATAGGGTTCCCATTAATTGTAGCCATGGAAATGGCCTATTTTTGAACTACGTTATTTGCGTTTTTAAAGTTAAGAACGATAAGATAATTTTACAAATGCCAAGATGGAAAATAATTATCCGGTGCAATACACTAATTATTAAGAGTAAAACTGAAATCGCAACGTGATTTGAGGTTTCATGTCAACTTTGCGTTTAATGTTTGTTTTTTTTGCGTGTTAAATATTCCAGCGTTCTTCATTTATATATTACGGCAACCAACGTTTTTTATATTCGATATTACACGTAGGTCGTACAGGTGTGAGAGATATCTAATGCAAAAGATATCGAATAAGATATTTTGCTACTAAGGTATTATGCCAATGTCACCTTTTATTTCGTCCATCAGACAGGTATTGTGAGTGACCTCAGGAGAAAATATGTTTGGAAAATGTATTGAACTGAATAATAAAGTGTGATTTCACAATATAGTTTTGTTGTATGGCTTTCAGGAGACACTGAAAATACTTTTCCTCTTCACATTATAGAAATTATGCTGGGAAGTAACCGAAACCGCGTTGCTGACGTCACCTCTGTGTTTTCTCCAATTTATTATTATTATGGCGCACGTGCACAGGGTATGGCTCTCCCACACACGGGGCCAAGGCTTAACGCCCCATCCGAAGGACGGCGGTCTTTCCAAGCCCACCGGTGTCCCCTACTGACCGTGAGCACGGCGGAGAATTTTGCAGAGATAAATCTCACGCTGACCCAGCTGGGACTCGAACCTGGGAACTACAGAGTTAAAAAACACGACAAAGGTAAAAAAAAAAACTAAAAAATATTTAAGAATTCTTTATATATTTATTTTGTTTAAAACCAAACCGGTCGGTTTTAATTTGAAAACTTTTAAGTTTATAAAATTAAAAATGTCTTAAAATTAATAAAAATGAAATAAAGACTTCAAGATTTTGATATCACTTGTTTGAAAACAACTCATTTGTATTCGGTTTTCACGTCTAAGGGACCTGGGTTCGAGTCCCGGGTAAGGCATGGACGTATGTGTCGTTTTTGTGCTGAGGTCCTGCCATCCTCACAGACGTTCTATTATGGCATATAAACTGACAGCTTCCTGTCAGATCTCTGTGGGAAGCAGCTGCTTGAGGGGGTATGTTGTTTTTTTTCACGTCTGGAACCAATCTCCTATTTTTTCATCTGTCTCATAACATTCGGTCACCTTCCCGCAACCTAAACTGATCCCTCTGGTTCTTTATGACGTCGCCATTTAGCCCCTTGTGTGCGAATAACTACCGGTCAGAGATAAAACAACCCAACCAAACGCATATCTTCTCTGTGGCGTATTAAAGGTGATCAAAGGGGTCACCATCCTCACAGACCTTCGACTATGGCGGAGAAACTGACAGGCTCCTATCAGATCGCTGTTGCAAGCAGCTGCTTGAGGGGGTGTTTTTTTATTCCTTTATTATATTTATGAAGATATTTTCACTCTTTTCCCTAACACGTTAAGCCTCTTTGAATTGGGAAATAAAATAATCATTAGAGGTTAAATGTTTAGGGTTTGAAATGACTCCTCGAATTTTTGCGGAGATAAATCTCAACGCTGACCCAGCTGGGACTCGAACCTGGGAACTACAGATTACGAGCCTGGCTCGCTACCGACTAAGCCACCCCCGCCGCTGCATATGTATTATGCTAGGCACGGATTTACAATTTGTTTCCTTTCTCCTCAGTGTTGTTTTTATTGCTATGTGCATGTAAAGACTTTAAGGAGACCTAAAAAAAACTTGTGCTGATAATTTTTGATATTAACTATTATGGAAATACTAAGGAAGATTTTCAGCGTAAGAACTAATTTTTCTTTTTTTTCAAAATAAAACCGACCGGTTTGGTTTTAAAAAAATAAATATATAAAAGTTATATATATATATTTTTTTAAAACTTCAACGTACTGACGTCATCTCGGTGTTTTTGCTACTTTACTATTAACCCGTATTTACAGGCTGGCAGCACTAATTTTAGGAGTTCAGTTATTTCTCATGCCGCCACTCTATTTTAACTTACACTTTTATACGAGATAAGTAACATTTATATAATTAAAAATGTGTTTAAATTAAAAAAAATCAAATGAATACTTAAAGATTTTCATATGCACTGTATTTTTTTTTAAAGGTGGAAAGAAAGGAAGAAATGTTTTCTTTAAACAAGAATTTTTTTTTTTATTTAGAAATCATTTCTATTAGTTCTTTTTTTTTATAAATTTTTATTTGTGTTGCAAGATGCATTTTTTTACTACATGACTAAAAAAGTCCTATTAAAATGAAAGATATGGTCTTTTTTGTTAAATATTTTATTTTGAAAAAATCCAGATTTAAATGTTGATTAATTTGGCATATAACATGCCATAATTCCTTTCACTAATTATTTGGGAAAAAAGTTCTAAAGTTAAATTTGGCCTCTGGATGTAAACCTGTTTTTCAGGCTAGACACTTGAAAGGGTTAAGAAAAGTTCATTCTTGTGAAAAATATCCAAATTATGATTGCTTAAAATGCTATTATATGCTTATATTTTATAATAAATGCAAACTGTTGTTTTTTTCATTATGAAACAATTTGTGATTTGTCCTTTATTTTCTCCGAAAAAATATGGTGAATAAATATATGGTGAAGCAGGAAAGTCTAATTGCTCCTCACGGCCTACAACCTCCCAATCTACATATGCGCTTAGTCCCTTCGCTCTACCCATAGATGGCACCACTTGTCGGCTCGAGAGGTGCGGTCCGCGGTGATCAGTGATGCTATTGGACGGACGGACGGACAGCCGGGCCCGTGTTGTTCGCTCGAGGGTGGGAATGGAGGCTTAAAAAATATGTCGCTCTCTGTGTGGGATAAAGTCGACTAACCGTTCAGGAGAACAGACTGATTTAACGCACACGCTAACAACTTTACCGCGACTTCGCCTACGGACTTTTGGATTCTTACGCGCGAATTACCGTGTATGAATTTCTGATTATGAAAATTATTAATAATTTAAAAAGAATACTGTTTATCGCTTCTCGGCCTTTTGGCTAAGATCAAAGTGTAGTATCTGTTCTTATCAGCTTAATCGGGTTTTCCCTCGACCCGTTGAAAAGAAACGGACGATGCCGGGTTTTCCACCGACCCAAGGACTGCCGGGATCCACGGACGCCCTGGAGCCTTTCCCCGCCTGATGGACTGATGCCTCCGGAGCCGCCCGCTGAGGAGCCACCCCCTTGGTGAGTATGGTACTGTCCGTAAACCGAGCAAATGCTCAACCCCCAGGGGGGCCTCTTAAAGGCTCTTTAGCTCTCCTCGAGCGGTTCGTGCGATAGCTACCGCCGTGGATGTTTGCGAATTTTCGCGACTTGCACTTTTAGTGCCGTCGCTCGACCGCAATTTCCCACGTTTTCTTGGCGGTACCTGTCACTTATTCAAAACGCCAGAAGCTGATCATCGTCGCCATTCGACACAGCGGTGGTGACGGAGGACTTTCTGACGACTTGCCTCCTGGTTCTGCACTGTTCCCAAGGCACATCGAACTCTCCTTCAATAGATGCTTTGTGAAGATCCTCCTCCATCTGCTCCCATCGGCTGATAGCCACGGGATTTTCGGAGCAGAGAACCTGCACCTGCACCACAAGTAGCTGTCAGCTGGCTCATCTTCTATTAAACGACACGTTTTCTTCATGTAGTCACTGCCATCAGCTGAATTTGATGTGGATGCCCTCTGCTGACCGTTTTGTCTTCTCTACCGACTGGCGTGGCTTGGTGCTTCATTTGCCCTCTCTAGTGGGCGATGCTGACCGTGGCGACTGACACCCTGATTCCAGATGCTGAGGGGCTCCCCTTTCCTTTCTGAAGGGTGTACTTTCACCTACCAGGCCACCGTGTCTTTAGATGTTCTCCAGCTCTTCTGATTCAGAGCCGAACCCAGACGTACCTGTTGTCCATCATGTTTCTTCCAGGTTTGATGATCTTCACGTAACCCATCACCAGCTATCTATCACCGAGGACATTCTTCACCTGCATTTGCTCTACCGACTTTTTTGGTGTGGTGCTTCGTCTTGCTCTCCCTAGTGAGCGACGCTGACCGCAGCAGTAGGTACCCTGATCGCAGTATTCGAAACGTTTCCTTTCCACATACTGAGGGTATGGCTATAACTTACCACACTATTGGTCTTTAGACGAACTCTCCTATTAATTCAGGATGGTTCAAGGTTCTGTTCACGATCCAGGCTTCCTGTCTGCCGTTCATCCTGAGCTCCCTTGCCCAGTTCTTCGGATTGTGCCTGTGTCCTCTGTGACTCATCGAGTTCCCTCAGTTACCCTTCAATGCGACATTACTTGAACTCTCCACACGAACAATAGAATCTCTGCTTCTGGGAACTTACTCGTCAACGCTGTTTTTTCGCCTTCCTTGGACTGGATGCTGAGAAGCCTCGAAATCACCTGCATCGATTTCCTGATTGCAGTTTCCTGTCACGCCTGCTGATGATGTTTGTCTTTTTGAGCTCCCTTGTTCACAGACCTTGTTTTGCACGTCGTGACCTGCTCCTTCCAGTGCACCGCGGATGCCTCTTCGGAGCTACGCTGTTGTCATCCGCCTCTGCTTCTTCTTCAGCTCTCAGGGATGTCTGACGAGTTTTCTTTGCTGCTACCATCCGGCTTCCTCGTCGTCCTTCCTTCCTTCCTTCCGACTTTTCTTCCATTGTAAATGAGGCTGAAGATTTTGTCGGTGAAGAATTATGCTGTGCCTCATCTTCTTCCTTTATTGTAGATCATTTTCGTAACTCTTTAAATGAGTTTGCAATTTTGTTAGCAGGCTGAAGATACTGTTTATGAAGACCTATGCTGTGCCTGTGAAGAAGATTCTACTATTTTTTAAAAAAACCCTGTATTCTGAATATTATTGCTTCAATAAAGCTTTTCAAATCTGTTCTTATCAGCTTAATATCTGATACGATTTCTATATGAAATCAAGATATTAATCTTATTTTTGTAGTTCGACGGAGTGCTTTGAGCTTGCTCAACCTCTGTCACGGGTTGGACCGGTATTGCACTACTTCCGGTAGCGGCCCACATATTTAATCCAAAATTAGTACATGCAACATTTAAAGTTCTTTAGTAATCGTATCAGATGTAAAGCAAAACAGGAAGTCCGTCTGATGTATTTTTTTGAAAAGTCCGTCGGATGCCGGGAAACGCAGTCGCAACCACCTCCACCCGCCCATCCTCACTTCGCCTGAATCTCCCTTTGCCTTATTCATCCCCACCCCACACACCCAGCAAGTATTAACATGGCCATCTGAGAAACGCACTCGCCCAACAATTCCAGCCCCTGACAACATAACCCCCCCCCCACACACACACATCGTATAAACGTACCCTAACACCTAGCATTCACAAAAAGAAATAGAAATCACGAAGCCTAGCCATAGCCAACAAAGAAAAAAATATACAATACTAATGCTTTATACCTCTAATTCCCTTCACCATAGAAAGCCTATTATCCCCTTAAAAACCTTTTCTATTAGAATAATCCTTTTATCAACTTCGAATTGTTTTACATTACAAATTCACTCACTACTTTCCAAACTCTATCTCCATTTGTCAGTCCCGGTTCTTAGCGAAACAAACCGGGCTATCCAAAAATATTCCATCGGTAATTAGAAATTTTTCATTTGTTTGAAAATTTCAATGGGCAAGGTCTACTTTTGAAATCTTAAACACTGCAGTGAAGTGAGGCCACTACACCCCCCTCCCCTCCCACAGCTCCCACAATTAGGGAGGGGGCGGAAAATGCTGCCACCAACACACTACAGTATTGCTCTATGCTGGTGTCTACTCATATGGCCAAATGCGACCAGTGGGGGCAGATACCTTGCAACCTGTTTACTCAAACTTGTTAAAACAAACCGAAAAGAGAAATTGTGGGGGGCCATGGGAATGCAAATTGCAAGAGAACCCCATGGCTGATTCCCACAAGTAAACACTCTATGAACTGTTAAAAATATGCATTGTCTTATGATAGGGTTAAAAGTGATAAAAAAATTGGTTACGATAAGGGGGGGGGGGCGCTAAAGTTCTGATAGTGTGTAATGGGTTTGAAACAAAAGGAGTTAATTGAAGCATATGGGTAAAGTAAAAAGGCAAGGATAATTTGATAGTGAGAATGAAAGGTAATATGAAAAAGGAGAGGTGGCAAGAGAAATAGAAGGGGGGGGGGGAAAGAATATAACAGGGGGGGAGGGACTGAGCGAAAGGTGAGAAGAGGAAAGAAGAAGGAAGACAGGAAAAATAATACAAATGAGTGGAGCAAGAAGGAAGTGTGAACTGATTAAATATGTGGTAAACACCACAAAAGAATATATTTATCATGTGCAAGGACAGACTTGTGTCTCTTTCTATAAACTTTCGTAATCAATTTAGTTTTTTCCAAAATAGCCGTGGTGGTATGTTCGTGCTGTAGTTGGCATCTGGATAACTAAATTTGGTATTTAACAATGCTAATTACCAAATTGATGATGTAATGTTTCTTGTTGGGGTACTGTTGTAAATCATGGAATCTAACTGCTCTTAACAAAGGTCTTGCTATCTGGAGCCATTGGCTTACTTTTGTCCAGATCTTGATAGCATACCAGCAGTGGTAAACTAGATGATCAATACTTTCTCGGGTAGGGCATCTAAAGCAATTATGAGAAGCAATGAAGCCACAATGTCTTCTTCTCGAATTTGTGTAAACAATATTATGAGCTACATTCCAATTAAAATTCCTCATAGTTTTCTCAATGTCTGTGCTGGCAATGTTGGTCCAGGCCTTAGGCCAATTGATATTTGGGTATAACTGTTGAAAGTTGGTAGGGTTGAAAGTCTGGATAGTTGTGTATAGCTGTGTTTTATTAATAGGGTTGGGGATTGGACCTTTTTTGTGTACTAGTGTAACTATGGAAGGTAGAAGTTTGTAATTTGTGTTGTGTTCTGTGTTTTTGGGCCCATTATAACTGTTATGTGTGCATATGTGTTTGGTGTGAAAGAAGGCAAAGTAATTCAAGAGAAATAAAGAGGGGACAGTAGGTGTGCTTAATATTCTTTGTATATGTTCTAAATAAATAATCTTTGACATTGTGGTAATAATTGGAATGGCAAGTCCACCCAGGTTGATTGGATTTTGTGATGTTTCACGTTTAATCAACTCTGGCTTGCCATTCCAAATAAAGTCATAGATAAGTTTGTTTCATTTGTTTATGTGTGTCTTGTCAGGAGGATTTACAGTGGCTATGTAGGTGATTTTGGGAATTATGCTGGATTTTATGAGTTTAGCTCTGTTATACGTAGAAATTTTGTAATCCTTCCAATTTGTAATTGTGTTTTCTATATTATTTAATAAATTTGTATAGGTTTGTTTACAAAATCCAAATCTATTATATTGTATTCGTAAAATTTTGATAGGGTCATCTGTACAACCAATCTTTGTCAGGAATGACCTGTCCCATGTGCCCCAACATAGGGAAGCTGTTTTACTGGTGTTAAGGGACAGGCCTGTAGTTTTAGAGAAAAGATCATAAATTTTAAAAACTCTATCTATGGAAAACTCATTTGTTGTAAAAAGAACCAGGTCATCAGCGTAGGCTGAAACTTTTAATCTGTTTCTGGTTCCTGGTATGGGGATTCCAGAAATCTGCGTATCATTTTGTATATGTCTAATGAAAAAGTCATTAACTACAACAAAAAGCAATGGTGACAGAGGGCATCCTTGCCTCACCCCTCTGTTCCCTGCTATTTTGTTAGAGAAATGTCCATTGAGATGAACAGTGTAGTGTATGTCCGAATAAAGTGTATGTATAATGTTAATAAATCGGGGTCCAATACCATATATTTCTAGTGCAGTGTATATTGCTTCCTGTGATAGCGAGTCGAGTTCAAGGCCTTCTTCTGATCTAAAGATATAATGGCAGCTCTTATGTTTTTGTGATTGATATATTCTATTATGTCTGTGAGGAGTCTGTTATTGTTATGAATGTGTCTCTTGGGGACTGCACAGGATTGATAAATTGAAATTATTTCTGGCATTGCCTGTGTTAGTCTGTTGGTGATAATTTTACTGAGTATTTTGTAGTCTGTTTAAAGAAGTGTTATGGGTCTCCAATTGTCTAATAAGTGTGCTTGTTCAGGTTTTTTGCATAGCAGTGCTATTTGACCTGTTTTCATGTCTTGTGTCATTTGTTTCAGTGTTATTATAGTGTGTAAAAATTCTGTATAAGGTATTTCTAAGATATTCCAGAATGTTCTATAGAATTCTATAGGAAGACCATCTATTCTGGGGCTCTTCTTTAATTTAAAACTGAAAATAGCTTGTTTAACTTCTTGTATTGTAATATCACTTTCTAACTTGTCTTTTGTGTGTGGAGAAATTTTGTTGGCAAATTGTTCTGTTTCATAAAGTTTATTGGTGTCTGTCTGTCTGTCTATGTCGATATTGTTTGGTATATTGTTCATGTATGTGTTTTAAGATAATTTGTGTGTCATGTGTTCTTAATCCATTTACTTCTAATTCAGTTAGGTTTGTGTTTTGTCTATTTTTATGTTTTAATCTGGTAAGTAAGTTGTTGCAATTTTCTTCTTCAGCAATTTGGACATCATGATTTCTCTCTATGATAATATGTCCCTGTTGTTTGTATAATTGCTGAAGATTGTGTTTAAGTTTGTGTATCTGTTGTTCGTGATATGTGGTGTCTAATCTCTGTTTTTTAAGGAAGTGTGTACCATTTGTGGCTGCTTTTAAAAGTGCTTTGGTTTCATTAATTTCATTTTTTAGGTGTTGTGCTTTAAAGATACCTTCTGTTCTGAAGAGTCTTCTAATTTTAGTTTGTAAATTTTACCACCAGTTCTGATCAAACTTGGTGGTCTTGTTGACATCCTCATTAATGCAGTCAGCAATTTTTTCCTGTATTTCCTTGTCTTCTAGGAGTGTTGTATTCATTTTCCTGTGTTCTCGGGTGTAAATCAAAGTGTGCATGCACAAGGAGGTGATCACTGACCTCACACGTATGTGAGTTGATATCAGTAGTGTAGCTTCTGTAGTATGTCTTGACAATGTTTCTGCTGACTAATATTTTATCCAGCCTGGAACCTGTTTTATGTGTTTTGTCAAATCTTGTATGGCCTGCACTGTATGGGTTCATATGCCTCCAAATGTCAATGAGGTCCATGTCATGTACAAATTTTGAAAAATGAGGTGCCTGTGAGGTAGGCGTGTAATTTGTAGCAGGAACTCTGTCCAGGTGTGGGGCAACAATACTGTTAAAGTCCTCTCCAATTATAAGTCCATCATAGTTGTTTTGTATGTGTTGTCTTAAGTCTTGATAAAAATTGTAATGTGATGTGGTATGTTTGGGTAAATATACAGTGATGAGTTTAATAACATAGTTGCGAAATTGAATGTCGACTGATAATATTCTGCCCTCAGTGTCTGTGTTGTATCTGAGTAGCTGTATGTTTCTGTTGTTGTGGTTAATAATTATGCCTACTCCTCTGCTCATAGAGGTACCATTTGAGAAGTAGGATAACTGTGGAAACAAATGTCTAAAATGTAGTATTCTTCTAGTGTTGGGGAAATAAGTTTCTTGGAGAAACAGAATGTCACAATCAGTCTGCATAAAGTGACCAATGATGACACTCTGTTTCTCCAGTGTAAAGCCTCTCACATTGAGGGACTGACACCTTAGTGTCTATCTGAATATTTGCAGTAATTGGCCATAAAAGAAAAAGGAAAAAAATGCAAACAAAAAGAAGGGGAGGAAAAGAAACCAGAGAGATCCAATAATAAAAAAAGGAGACTCCATATACAGTAGACCAGAAGTGGCAGGCCAGTAAGGGTCCACCAAAAAGTAGGAGAAAAAAAAGAAATAAAATAAGAAAAAGAAAAAAAAATTGGCTACTTGGTGGCCTGAACTGACCTGTCACACAACATTTTAAAAAAAGCAAGATAGTCAAATTAAAAATATCAATTAGTAAAATAATAAATTTAAGAGTGCCAAGATAATAAATATTTTTGTTACATATTTTCTTCAAGACTTGTTGGACACATGAATGTAATTTAATGGCACCTAATAAATTGACAAGTTCATGTGGATTAATTTTTTTTCGAGTAAAGATGATGGTATAATTAGTGAGGATAGAGTTGAAGAAGTAGTTATGATTCAGTTTCTTCATATTATGAATAATGTCTGGAAATGTGCAACACAAGTAGATGAGACTTTGTAGCAGTAATGGCTATAGATGGATGAAAGTTTAAAGTTTTACAGTACTGTTCTTTATTTTTGCTAGGTAGAACTTAAGAATGATATCCATGTTTGGAGTTATTTTTTGTTAGTTTGCCAGAGAGATAATTTTAACACATTATTGTTTTCTGAACATATGAGTGAATAATGCAAGTCAAAACAAAGTGTAAGATAGTTGTTATAATAAAAACAAATATATAAAAATCAACCAGATTGCTCGGAAAGATCCAGATGTAGTAAAGTAGGAGAGGAGTAATTATGTATAAATAAATGTTGGAGAAGAAATCAATGTGAGAGACTGTCATGTACTGTTGTTGTGGCAATGACAGGTGTGATGTGGGGATGTGTGAGTGGGATAAATATAGGAGAAAGAATCATAAAGATATACCAAATTATACAAACATTTAAGTTGCAGCAAAGGAATTGACACCCAAAGGTGATATAACAAGTGAGGACTAACAGAGAACCCTTGTAAAGGGCCCCTGTGTCAGCAGCCACTTTAGAGTTGCTGCAAAAGGAAACAATACAATGAGTAAAATAATAAATAACTCTTAAAATCATAAGATTAAAATACTTTTCAAGTAATTTTAGATAAACATAATTATGTCCCATAAAGGTTCTGGATAAGTAATTGTGGTATGTTTTATTACTATTCTCAATTAGGGAATGATACTCACTCACAGGTGAGTAATTGAAAAAATGAATATATAGAAAATTTGTTAGATAAATAAGGAAAAAGAAATGTAAATAGATAATAAGGTAAATAAAATGAATATAATACCTGTTATAATTACTGTTTTTTTAAAAAAAGCCTGGCAAATCTTGAAAGTTCTTTAGAGAAAAACTTAAAAACATAGTACTTATAATTTAACAACTTGGAGTACTTAAAGTCCAAAAGGCCACTCCCATGAGTGGCATAATACAGAAAGAGGGGAAAATAAAGGCCAACAAAGGGCCTGAGGGAGGGTTCAGTCTTCCATACCACTCGACGAAGCATCAATGTCGGTGAGGAAGAGGTCATTGGCCAGGTCAGGCGTGCCATGCTGCACCGAACTTTTTGCTTCGTCGGTCAAGAAGTCTGCAAAACTTAATTTCTTCTTGGGTTTTAATTTCTCTGTCTTTTTGTTTTTCCTTTGCTTGCTGGTTGTAAGAATTTTTTTTTCTTCTTTCATTGGCTTTCAGATTTTTTTTGCAAACTTTCTTTTTAAATTTTGCTTGGAGCTGTCGGTTTCTTCAATGTCAGTTGACATTCCTTCTTCTATGTTTGAGGTCGATTGGACCATTTCACAAGAATTTTTTTCCCCTGTATTGGGCTCGTTATTTTGTACTTCTTCTTTTTGTATTTCCTCAACTTCCTGATTTTCTTCCACTGCACGTGGGGTTTCAGGAAAAATTGTTGCATCTGTGTCCTTCTCTATTTGAGGACTCTGGGAGGGGCTTGTTTTCGCATTTTCTTCGTCTTTCTTGATAACCTCTGTGGTGCTATTCAAGGGGTTATCGCCCTTACTACTAGCTTCCGAGGTTTTAACTTCCTCTCTAGTATTCTCAAGCTTATTGGAGCTTCCTCCGTCTTATCCTTGATTTCCTCGGTAGGTTCAACATTGACGCGAGCGCTGCCGCATTGGCGAAAGTACGCCGCGTGCACTCGTAGCGTTTGTGCGCTACGTCGCGGCAGTTCCCGCAAGGCTCAACGCATTTATCGTAGACGTGTCCTACGCCTTTGCAATTACTGCAGATCTCTACTTCACAATCGCTCGCGACATGACCACTCTGGTTGAATTTCTTGCACACTTTTTGCAATCCAGAGTATGAGACCATGCCGTTGAAGCGTCCGATCTTGAAGAAATTAGGGATCGGCTTGGTCATTGCTATTTTGATCACTCTTGTTCCCGTATAGAGATGCGACATTTCTTCGTCTTTATATCTCTCACGGACATTGGAACTTATTTTGCCATATTGACTGAAATGGCTCGAAATGACTTCCGAGTCCATTTCAATCGGTAAGCGCTTAATATATACAATCGTCTCATCGTTGTCAAGGCGATTAACCGAAGTCGTAACTCCTTCCAATACATACGGGGACTTAGTGACATAACTCATCACAACTTCTTGTTTGACGAAGGTTATATATGCCACTCCAGGAGCGACGAACTGCACAGTTTCAAGTGCCCCTTTCCCATCTTTTTTCATAATGTCCTTGGCTATCGTTTTATAGTCCAAGGACTCGTGTTTGAAGCAGCAGGTGAGTTTACGCTGCAACCGCCGCTCGGTTTCCAGCTGTTGACGGGTAGCCATGTTGGCCCCGTAGCAATGGCCGCTGGCACCAACTTGTAAACAAGTTCACGTCAAACCGAAACCACTTAGAGAAACGAAGAAAAACACTGAAAAAACTCACTAAAACTGGTGGAAAGTTCTCACATCAGTCAATGACTTCAATACAGCATCGTTTCTCAAGCTTCAAGAATGATATTTTTTTAAAAGAAGGCTACGCTTTAGAAAATTTTTTCATATTTATTAATATACAACTCTACAAGGAATCCTAATGTCATTCGCAGCATTTTCGACGCCTGGAATCGAAATCAACGAAATTTGTGAATGGCGCGGTGGCAACGTGCATGGCGCTAATGAAAAAAGAAAAGGCTATGCAGAAGGCAGGCAAAAGGAAAAGGCGATGCGGAATGGTAAAAGGTGGTGGGAGAGAGTAGCATGAGATCCAGAAACAGAACGCATGCAGTGGAAAAGGGGGAAGTCGGTTATTCGCCGTCTCATGGCCCAGTGGTTAGCGCGCTTGGCTACTGATCTAAGGGACCTGGGTTCGAGTCCCGGGTAAAGCATCGCTGTTTGTGTCGTTTTTCTGCTGACGGACTTCTGTGACAAGCAGCTGCTTGAGGGGGTGTTTTATTTTATTTTTTTCATTTAATAAGGCTATCGGGTGTGCACACTCAGTTTGCAAAAATACCACGACAAAAGTTGCGAACCCGTAGTGCAACATAAATAGTTACCACATACTTTTGCTGCTAGTGTGTTGTTTTCTTCATTATTAACAATACTCCTGTTACTTCTTTTCCAATATCATTTCGGTAACATTTTTATGATCTGTACAGTTGGTTTTTGACGTTTCATTTGCCAGAAGAGTTACATGGTCCCTGATAGTCAGCGAGATTTATCTTTGACGGTGATTGTGCCATATATATATATGCATACTAGTTGGTGTTTTGCCATATGATTACTTATTTTGGTTGCATTTGTATTTCGAAAGGATATTTCATTAACGAGTCCATAATTTAGTTTTTTGGGTAGAATGCAATTTCCTCTGTGTCATTGTTTTATTTATTAACTGTTTCCTTTTATTCCCATAGCTGGAGTGCGATTACTTCTGTGAAAGTGGTTGTTTGTTCGACTGAAGGCTCGTTATCATGATTCTTCATAAATTGTACTGATGGGCATTCGGGGCGGAGGTGGCTTAGTCGGTAGTGCGCCAGGCTCGTAATCTGTAGTTCCCAGGTTCGACTCCCAGCTGGGTCAGCGTTGAAATTTATCGCCGCAAAATTCCCCGCCCAGCTCACGGTCAGTAGGGGACACCGGTGGGCTTGGAAAGGCCTCCGTCCGTCGGATGGGACGTTAAGTCGTGGCCCCGTGTGTGGGAGAGCCATACCTTGTGCACGTTAAAGAACACGCTGGATGACCTTGACGGGAGGCTACCATCTGTCTCCCAACAGCTGTTCCAGTGGGTTCCCTTCCCCAACCTTCTCTGAGCCTTCGGGGTCCATGTGACGTGGCCATTTACCCCATGGTGTGCAAAAAAGTGCCGCTCAGAGGTAAAACAACCCAACTGATGGGCATTTCGTACAGATTTTCTGCATAAGTAAAGTTTTTTTCCCTGCATAGTGCTGTTTCATTAAGATGATTGAAAGTGATAGTTTTCTCGAGTTTGCAAATTTGCCAGATGGATCGTAATCCGTAGATGGTGATCAATGCTTCCATTACACCGAAGCAGTGGAATATTTAACGTATTCGTAAGATCAAATGTCAAATACAGAGCACCGGATCGGGTCCCATATATCTTCCATCGGAAATAAAATTTTGTAACGGAAACTGCACGAGTATTTTGATTAGCGAACAATATATGGAGCAGTGAAAAAACAAAATTAAAAATCGAAACATTCAATTTGAAAACATTCATTCAAAATAAAAAATCGAAACAACAATCAAAGTTGCATTTATACCAAATGCAACTTTGATATGAATTGTATACAGTTTCATGATTTTTAAAACATAAACCTGATTTATTAAGTTCATTCTTGTGAAAAAAATCATAAATAAATTTTTTAAGTAATATGGTTGTTTAAAATGCTATTGTATGCTTATATTTTATAATAAATGTTATAAAGATTTTTAGTTTTAATGAAACAAATAAACGCAACCTGGTTTTTTTTTTTTCATTATGAAACAATTTGTGTTTTGTCGTGTATTTTCTCCGAAAAAATATGGTTACCGTACGTATATGTCGCTTGTGTAGTCGCCATGTTGGTCTTTACTTATAAAGATATTTAAACTAACACTCTAACTTTACAGTAGCCATGCGTGCAAAACACTCGGCCACGGAACGCCGGTAACCAAAAAAGTTGAAATATAAACTAGAAAGATTATTAGTTACGGAAATGTGAAAACAACACGAAACATTTAAAGAATAATAATTAATTTGATTTATAGTGCGCTTACATTTAATGCGAAGAGCAACTTTGTAGTTAACTGTAGGGCTTGAAATACGCCTTTCCGGGTGGTGACGTAGAGCAACTTGGTACTTTGTTATTAGGGTTTAAATAAGGCCAAATAATGGCGTAACCACGATCGAGCAATGGTAACTCCGGGGACCTTTCCATTGCTTAATTGAATTCGTTTGATCTTGGCGTCTGAAAATACGTAAGCTATAATTTAAAAAGTCACAAAAAAGAATATGGATTTTATATATATTTATAATGAATAGAAAAACAGCGAAATTCATTCATAAAAAATTTGTAAAAACAGTCAGTCAAACGTATTGCACTCTAGCGATTTGACTGTCACCTTCAATATTTTTTTTTTAGAATTCAGATTAAAGTCGAACACTGCAGATAAGGACAATGGAAAAAGTAACGTCAAAAGTCGAGTGTGTCAGTGAAAGAATTGATAGATAAGGGCATTATTGCTAGGGGAAAAATCGTCGGTGCCCCCCTTCCCTTGGTATCCTAAGCAGGTGCTTATATTACTTAAGGGTTAGTCCAGCCAGTGGTTGTAAACCATTAAATTCCGTGTGGTGGCGAAGATTGGAAAATAATTAAATAGATTTACCTGATGTTTTTCGAGTGGCCCAGTGCTTGGTTACACTTGAAGGGGATAAGGAATACAGTCCGTGTCGTTATTGGCGTACTAAGGTTTCGTTTTATCTCACACAACTAG
>JAWZYU010000587.1:0-98620 GCA_038380435.1 Ryuthela nishihirai
GCAGTTTCCTTCCCTGAAATTTTCATTTACAAGCTGACAAAGTCGCATTGCCAATCTGGTGGATATTGGTCAATTACACGTGCGCGCCGAAGTCTGTTTTCTTAATTCTCCATCTGTGTTGCGGGTTGTTTTACCCCTGAGCGGCACTTTTCTGCACACCATGGGCTAAACGGCCAGTTACAAGGACTGAAAGAAGGTTGGGGGAGGGGACCCACTGGAACAGCTATTGGGAGACAGATGGTAGCCTCCCGTCAAGGCCATCCAGCGTGCACAGGGTATGGCTCTTCCGCACACGGGGCTACGGCTTAAGGTCCCATCCGACGGACGGCGGCCTTTCCAAGTCCATCGGTGTCTCCTACTGACCGTGGGCAGGGCGGTGTTTTCCATCTGGATAGGTCTGACAGCTACATCTGTTAAAACAGACATAAAAATTAACAACTTGCATAGTAATTAAGCTGTCGTCAACCATAAGATATGCGATGGTGTCAGCAAGTAGAAGAAAGACGCATTCTCTGCTGGTGTCCGTACGGATACCGCTATCCTTAATGATGATGATGATTCTAATCTGAAATTTTCAGTCATCTGCATTGCGACCAAAATTTTTTTATAACAATATTCCCACTACTTTTTTATTAGAAAAGATCTGCTCAAGTTATACAATTAATTTAATATTGAAAAGGTATCTAAAACCGAATTCCGGGGTCACTAGGGTGATCATCCAGAAAATGGAGGCGTATGGTCATCCTAATGACGAGGTTTACGCTGATAGAAATTTTTTCATTTGCTCTCTTGAAAGCAAGGAGTGGGAAAAAGTAACTTTTTACTTTCAAGAGATAAAAGGGTAAAAAATCTTTCTTTTTTTATAGGCGTTAGTAAAATATTATTAGTTGCATTTCTCCCAATCATCTGTTAGATCGAATTTCAACTGTTAGTGGATGCAAAACACAGAAATGAAAACCGTCATTCTCTTCGAGAGTGAGCGTACACCAGAGGCATATGGATATCGCTAAAATCTACTACCTAAATACTTACCTTGATTAACACACTCTATTGCCTTAATACTTTCCTTGAACACCATACTCACTACTCAAATACTTCTGTTGGCCACCACATTCTGCAACTTAGTACTCTCATTGGCCACTACTCTCTAAATACGTCTTGACCACTGCACTATACTAAGTTACTAGTTCCTTTAACCAAACACTCTACTACCTAAATACTTACCATGACCAACACACTCTATTTCTTAAATACTTACCTTGATCACCACACTCACTTCTCAAATACTTCTATTGACCACCACATTCTACTACTTCCATTCTCCACTCTACTTTGACCACACGCGTTAATGTAAATACTATCCCTGCAGCACCATATTCACTCCCCGAACACTTTTGACCCCACATTCTACTATTTAATCCCCCCCCCCCCTCACGGCTTTTGACCGCCACATTCTATTACTGAATACTTCCATCGGTCACTACTCTCCACTACCTAAATACTGCCTTGACCACTACACTCTTTTAAGCTCATATTTACCTTTACCACCTGGGGCGGGGGCACCTCAGTCGGTAGCGCGCCAGGCTCATAATCTGTAGTTCCCAGTTCGAGTCCCAGCTGGGTCAGCGTTGAGATTTATCTCCGCAAAATTTCCCCGCTCTGCCCACGGTCAGTAGGGAACACCGATGGGCTTGGAAAGGCCGCCGTCCGTCGGATGGGATGTTAAGCCTTTTTCCCCGTGTGCGGGAGAGCCATACCATGTGCACGTTAAAGAGCACCCTGGATGGCCTGGACGGGAGGCTACCATCTGTCTCCCAACAGCTGTTCCAGTGGGTCCCCTCCCCCAACCTTCTCTGAGCCTTCGGGATCCATGTGACCTGGCCATTTAGCCCATCGTGTGCAAAAAAGTGCCGCTCAGAGGTAAAACAACCCAACCCTAATATTACTAAAATACCTACCTTAACAACTGCACTCTGCTGCCTTATCGCTACCTAAATACTTGCCTTGACCACTAACCACTACAAAGTTAATATTTCCCTTGAACATCACCCTCTACTGCATAAATACAGTGGACCTTCGTTATAGCGCTGCTCGCTATACCGCGCACTCGGTTATAGCGCGGGCGATGTTCGCGATAAGTTCAAACATGTTTTATACAGGTCCGTGCGGCGTTAGTGAGTATCGCATTTTATTGTTACTGCGTATTGAGTAATTGTGTATGTATTGAGTTCCTGCATGTATTTTGAATAGTGTTTAATTATTGTATGCATGATGAGTAAAAGAAAAGCTTACAGTGTGAAATTTATTGTGTCGCCAAATTTATTGTGTCGCTCGGTATAACGCGGTTCACCTTATAACGCGGGTGTTGTTTCCCCGCCCGACATGCGCGTTATATCGGGGGTCCACTGTATTTGTCTTGACCACTGCACTCCCTTAATACTTCTTTTGACCACTATATTTTCTATGCATATACTTCATTTGACACCAGTTTCTACCGCTAAATACTACCTTGACTATTACCAAAATATCAAATTTCCAGCATAAACTGTTTACAATATTAGAGTTTTGTTATTTTACAAATTTAGGAGCTTTCAAAACAGAAATTAAAACTATTGAAAAATTAAGAAAATGGAAATAGTGATAACTAGCACCAAAAAAAAAAAACCCTCTATCCATCCCAGAAGGAATTCTTTTTCTTTTCCATTTGTACAGTCGCTCAAAAAAGTATCCGAACACTATGTTTGATTACAGAATTCAGAAAAAATATCGGGCAACGATTTTTTTAGAAATTAGTGATCTGGCAACCTTCGCGTCACGTGACACAAAGGTTGTCAGATAGCTAATTTCTAAAAAAATAGTTGCCCGATATTTTTTCTGAATTCTGTAATCAAACATAGTGTTCGGATACTTTTTTGAGCGCCTGTAGGTGGTCATATTATTTTGATACTAGATCGTGTGGGCTCACTCACGGAAATATTGAGCGTGTGCAGTTACCGTTCACAGCAAACCGTTCACAACAAACTGGAGCGTGTGCAGTAACTGCACACGCTCCAGTTTGCTGTGAACGGTAACTGGAGCGTGTAGAGTTGCTGTACACGCTCCAGATATTTTTTTTTGAATTCTGTAATCACGTGACACGAAGGTTGCCAGATCACTAATTTCTAAAAAGATCGTTGCCAAATATTTTTTCTGAATTCTGTAATCAACCTAGTGTTCGGATATTTTTTGAGCGACTCTACTATATTTTTACTTGGGGGGGGAGAATAAGGGGAAGCTATAAAAAATTCTAACTTTGGTTGCTACAAGGAACATCTATGAAATATTTTCTTCAACGGCTCTAAAATTCATATTTTGGCTCAGTTGTTTTACCTGTAAGAGTCACTTTTTTATATTAAGTGGGCTAAATGGCCAAGTCAAAAGGACCCCAGGGACGGGGATGACTCAGTCGGTAGCGCTCCAGACTCGTAATCTACAATTCCTAGATTCGAGCCGCAGCTGGGTCAGCGTTGAGATTTATCTCCGTAAAGTTCCCCGCCCTGCCCACGGTCAGTAGGGAACACCGATGGACTTGGAAAGACCGCCGTCCGTCGGATGGGACGTTAAGCCGTGGCCCCCGTGTGCGGGAGAGCCATACCCTGTGCACGTTAAAGAACACGCTGGATGGCCTTGATGGGAGGCTACCATCTGTCTCCCAACAGCTGTTCCAGTGGGTCCCCTCCCCCAACCTTCTCTGAGCCTTCGGGGTCCATGTGACCTGGCCATTTAGCCCATGATGTGCAAAAAAGTGCCGCTCAGTGGTAAAACTGTACCTTGGGGGGGGGGTTTGAATATCTAAGGAGACAGATGAGAAACGGAAAGAAATAGTTTGTGTTTTGGAAAAGGAGATATCAGTTAAAAATACAAACTAGTTTAATTACATTAAGAAGTAGTAAAAACTGTTTCGTAAATACAGTAGAACTCTAATATCAAACCACGATGAATATAATACGAATGATCTAAAAATATTCTCTAAAATATTATTTTCTTACCCCAGTTTGAATCAATTTTAGAATTAAAAAGAAAATGATTCTTTGCATTTAAAGACAAAATAGATTAAAGACAAAAATATGGACAAAAATATTTTAAATATATTGCAGTGTATATTTTGGGTACATTGCACCCTACACTGAAAAAATATTTTATCTTTAAAAGTTTAATTGCGTTTTTTTTTTGTTCAACAATCGGAAATATTTTACGATTAAGGAACCGAGATGGTGTCTTACATACTAGAGTTGATATCCAGACCGAATAAAGTATTTGGCATTACCAAATGATAATGTCAAAATTTGGGAGATTTCTGATATTGCTCAGGGATCTTCCCAATTTTTTTCCTGCATCCGGGCCCAGCCAGTAGTAGTTGGGGCGGGGGTGGCTTAGTCGGTAACGCACCAGGCTCATAATCTGTAGTTCCCAGGTTCGAGTCCCAGCTGGGTCAGCGTTGAGATTTATCTCCGCATAATTCCCTGCCCACGGTCAGTAGGGGAACCGATGTGTTTGGAAACGCCACCATCCGTCGGATGGGACGTTAAGCCGTGTCCCCTGTGCGGGAGAGCCGTACCCTGTGCCCGTTAAAGAACACACTGGATGGCCTTGACGGGAGGCTACCATCTGTCTCCCAACCTTCTCTGAGCCTTCGGGGTCCTTGTGACCTGGCTATTTAGCCCATGATGTGTGCAAAAAAGTGCCGCTCAGAGGTAAAACAACCCAACCCAGTAGTAGTCAAAACGTCCAACTAAAAATTTCAGTCACTAGCCGCCACTGATTACAGGTCTCTCTTTACAGGTAATAATATCTGGTGTCTTCAACTCTGGGGAAAGGAAGGTGCACCATTTTTTTAATTTAATTTTACCAGGCTCTCCATTTTCACTTTCGGTGTTGGAAACTTCATTGGGCCCTTAAAGCTGTTCCATTTTTGCCCAAGGACATCCCCGCAAAAGAAGACAGCAACCTTTTCAACACTACTCTGTATTCTTCAACAGAGGAGTCACAATAGCTATCCATTCCATGCAATTCAAGTGACATTATCGAATCAGAAGGCATTTCAAACGAAACCAGCACTTCAATGCCGTCTATAACTTTCGCATATGGCATAATCGGTTCCTTTGGAGTTTTTATAGCAGTCCTGTTTATAGGTGTTTTTGTTGTAGCTCCGGACGAAGAATCATCACAAGTAACAACATCAGAAACTGTCAAATCACCAGGATTATTATTCACAATCATCGTAACCATTTTCGGCGCTCTATTAACTTGTTTTCTTTCTGGAGCTGAAATCGGTTATGTCCAGATGGTTGCTTCCTATTCGGTGAAAGGTCCACTGAAGCTTTCTAAAGCGATGGGATCCTATGAAACCCCCCTGTCAAATCAAACTTCGGTTGGGACATTAAGCCCCATCCGATGTGTGACTTCGTTTGCTTGTTTGGAGTCGTGATCTTAGGTGGGGGACAAGGGGGCCATCCCCCAAAATACTTTCAGAATGCTAGTAAGGGTAAGAGAGGCAAAAAAAAAAAAATGAAAAATGCGTGATGTATAAATAAATTTAATATTTATTTTTTTTTGCCTCTCTTACCCTTTTAGACATTTTAAAAACACTTGTGAAACGGAAGGGGAGACGTTATACTGTATTGAAAATCCGGCTTGCCCCCCTCCTCCTCCCCCCTTTTACATTGAAAATCCGGTCCCTTGCCCCCCTCCTCCCCTTTACATTGAAAATCCGGTCTCTCGCCCCCTCCCCCTTTTACATTGAAAATCCCGTCTCTCGCCCCCCTCCCCCTTTTACATTGAAAATCCCGTCTCTCGCCCCCCTCCCCCTTTTACATTGAAAATCCCGTCTCTCGCCCCCCTCCCCCTTTTACATTGAAAATCCCGTCTCTCGCCCCCCTCCCCCTTTTACATTGAAAATCCCGTCTCTCGCCCCCCTCCCCCTTTTACATTGAAAATCCCGTCTCTCGCCCCCCTCCCCCTTTTACATTGAAAATCCCGTCTCTCGCCCCCCTCCCCCTTTTACATTGAAAATCCCGTCTCTCGCCCCCCTCCCCCTTTTACATTGAAAATCCCGTCTCTCGCCCCCCTCCCCCTTTTACATTGAAAATCCCGTCTCTCGCCCCCCTCCCCCTTTTACATTGAAAATCCCGTCTCTCGCCCCCCTCCCCCTTTTACATTGAAAATCCGGTCTCTTGTCTCCCCCCTCCTCCTCCCCCTTTTACTTTGAAAATCCGGTCTCTTGCCCCCCCCCCCCCTTTTTTTTTTTTTTTACATTTTCTCGACTCGATTGCGTTCCTTGCTCCCCGTCCACCTTCCTCCTTGATTTTTTTTTTTTTTAAGATCCGGGCCTGTTTGGTGGTTAATGGCACGAGGGCAACTAAGGTCATATTGCGCCAAACAAGATGAACAATCATCATCATCATCATCATCATCACCCTCAAGCAGCCATGGGCTACGGAGGTCCAACCAGACCGTGCAATTTAGTTCTCCAAGCAAGTCTATCCTGAGCTACATCTACTGCATCTGGCCACTGCACACCAATTCTAACAAGGTCCTGTTTGACATTGTCTGCCCACCGCATCCTAGGTCTCCCCTTCTTTCTGAGGCCTTTAGGCACACTGTTCGTAACCCTATTCGCCAATCTATAATTATTCATACGGGCAACATGGCCAAACCAACGGAGTCTCTCTCTGCACAAGATGCTGCTTAAAGGAGGTTGCAAACTCCTTTGCCTAACCTCATCATTAGTTATAAAGTTGAACCACCTGATGCCCAAGATATTGCGTAAGCATCTGGAATCAAAAGCATCTAGTTTCCTGTTATCTTGTTTACAAAGTGTCCAAGTTTCACTACCATAACTAACCCTAGAAAGACCCAAACTATTATACAGTCTAATTTTAGTCTTTAGGTGTATACGCCTATTTCTCCACAATCTCCATAGGTTCTTAAAAGTCCCGGCAGCAATCCCTATTCGTCTGTTAATCTCATGCCGCACATCACCATTATCTGTTACATAGCTCCCAAGATAATTAAACTGTGACACCTGCTCAAGACTGCAACCATTCAGATTAACTGAATCACAGCCTGCCTGACCAATTTTCATCACTTTAGTTTTCTCTCTGTTTATAACCAAACCTACTCTATTACCAGTCTCATCAACAGCTCGAATGAAAGAGTTCATCTCATCAACATCATTTGCCAAGAGGGCTAAATCATCAGCATAATCTAAATCAGAAATTTTCGTATCTCCAGCCCATTTAAGGCCAAAATCTTTCCCTTGAAGTGAATTTCGCATAACATAATCAATAACCAAGTTAAAGAGAAAAGGAGACAAAATGCACCCTTGTCGAACACCAGAAGTAATGCTAAACCAATTGCTACAAGCCTTACCAACTCTCACACACGACTCAGTGTTATTATAGAGAGCTTTCATAATGTTAACTAACTTGTCTGGTATACCATATGATTTCACAATCAACCACAAATTATGACGATCAACAGAGTCGAAACCTTTTTGAAATCAACAAAGCTAGCAACCAAAGGTTTCTGAAACTCTAAACATTTCTCAAGAATCTGTCTAAGTGAAAATATCTGATCCACACATCCCCTACCACTTCTGAATCCACATTGCTCATCACGCAATTGACTGTCAACCAGATTCTTAATTCTATTAAGCACAATCATGGAAAGAACTTTACCTGGAACAGAGAGTAGGCTGATACCCCTATAGTTATCACAAGAACTGCGATCACCCTTTTTGAAAATAGGGATAACAATAGCTCTGGTAAAATCCTTAGGAACCATGCCTTTATCATAAAAGAGATTCAGAATTTCAGTCATCCAAGTGGTAACCGAAACATTCCCAGCTCTAAGCATTTCCGTAGTAATTTCATCTACCCCTGGGGATTTATGAAGTTTAAGTTTAGAAACAGCCAAAATAACTTCAGATTGTGTTATAGGTCCAACATTAAAGCCACCAAAGCATCTATCATCATTGCAAACAATGGGAGTAGAACTAACTACATTGTTTAGAACATCACTGAAATGCTCAGCCCACCTAGCCATGACAGAATCCTCCCCTTCTATAACCATACCTTGTTTATCCTTCAATCCTTGTATGCCTGTCCGTTTTCTACCACACACAACGTTAACTATCTGGTACAGCTCTCTGCTGTTGTGCTGTCTAACTGCTTCCTCGGCTTTGTCAGCCAAACCATCAAGCCAAAGATTCTTATCAGCAGCTAACTGATCCTTTACAAGTTTATTAAAATCTCTGTAATGCTTTCTATTAGTACTAGTAGGGTATTGATTAAGGGCATTCCTGCAGTTCTTTCTTTCCGCAATAAGCTCAAGTGCCTTATCACTCAGATAATTTTGCCTCTTCTGCTCCTTTTTTCCTAAAAGAGTACTGTTAGTGTCCAAAAAAGCCTGTTTAAAATGATCCCATTCTTCCTCAACTTCAGTAGTAAGCAAACCATGACTGTCATAATGACTAAGTAACCTATCATGGTAAGCTTTGGCTATAACTGGATCTTTCAGAGCTTCAGTATTAAAAGTAAATTTTTTAACCCTAGCACAACACTTTTTAAGTTTAAGTTGCAACACACTTTTAACAAGGTAATGGTCAGATCCAATTTCAGCTCCCCTATATGTCCTGGTATTCCTAACAGAACTAGCCCATTTGCTGTTAATTAATATGTAATCAATCATATTCTTATGCAGCCCATCAGGTAAAACCCATGTGTACTTATGTATGTCGCGGTGTTTGTAATAAGTGTTAGTTATTCTGAATCCATTGAGTTTATTTACCTGTAGGAGACGTTGCCCATTGCAGCTACCAATACCAAAAGGGCCTATCACCCCTCCCCAAAGGTCAGAGTCAGTACCAACTTTGGCATTGAAGTCACCAAGAACAAGGATAATATCTCCTTTCTTGACAGAATTCAAAATATCCTGAAGTTGTTCATAAAACCTATCCTTCTCATCCTCATCGGCATCCTCAGTGGGGGCATAACAGCAGATAACATTCAAGTCTTTAACGCTTGTCTGAAATTTTGCTGTAAGAAACCTTTCATTAATGCACTCATATCCTAGAAGAGCATCGCTAGCGTGTCTGCTGAGAAGCAGACCCACGCCTTGGTGATGCTTATTGTCGTCCCTCCCTGAAAAGAGAAATTTAAGATTATTTTTAAGAATCTGACCTTTATCTGTCCATCTGGTCTCTTGCAAGCCGATAATATCTAAATTATAATGGTGGAATTCTTGTGTGAGGACATCAAGAGAAAAAGCTCTGTGCAGAGTTCCCACATTCCAACTACCAATGGAGAGAAAATGGTTAGTGGGATGTTTAAAGAAATTATGTTTATTGAGAGAGGGAATGCCGACAATATCAAACAGCCCCCTAATCGCAGACATGGGGCAAAGACCCGTTCCCCCACCACTAAAGGCTGAAGCCATCTACACTGGAAGACTTCCTCCAATGTAGAATTTGACGATGCCAATAGAAGCAAAGAGTTCAGGTGCCTGCGATGACTTCTGCTCAGGATTATCCACCAGCTGATAAACATATCCTGTGAATCTGTTCACTTGGGGCTGTCAACCCACAAACAAACAGAAAACACAGCGGAAGATTTTCCCTCCACAGAAGCCCATCAGTGCAGCAAAATCAGGATCCATAATCAGGCTCAGAGCCATATATCTGTCCAGTCCAGTAGGTTTATATGGTCAGCACCAGGACCCTGTGTGGTTGACCACTCCTCAGCAGGGTAGAAAAAAAAGAAAAGTAGCCATAGTTGTCCAGATCAGTAGGCCACACTAATCTGGCAGCCCTCCCCTTCCGTTTACTTCCACAAGAGAGCATCTCTTTTGAAAGTTACTAACGGTCCGCACCACGAGAAGGCGGGGTCGGACATTAGGTGTGCTAGGCCTGGCCGGTTCTATGCATCATCACAGGGGATTGGTGCATAGCTCTCCTTCCAGTGAGTACCTGGAAGAATAAATAAATAAAAAGACATCTAAACCAAAGTTACATGCAAAACGCAAAAGTTGGAAAATACACTATAAAACGAGAACGAAATTTTATAACAAAACAATCGGTTAAAAAAAACCGCTGGAAAATAAGAGAGGAGCTTTAGAAAGGCTTTTAAGAGGGTTACTTAAGAGTAAGAGGGGGCTTTAGAAGATAATATTTCGAAGTACTTGGGCTCAAAAACTGTCGGAATCCTCTGTTTTAAACGTAACAGACCTCTCAGGTGACATTGTTGGCTGAAAAATTGAAATAACAATTGGTGTCAAGAGCAAAGTGGAATAACCATTGTTGTGTCATTTCAAAATAGAGGTTATAAGGTTATCGCATTGTTATTCCAGTCATAAGACACGTGGATACGAAGGAGAAAAGGTAATTCTTTTCGTTAAGGGGGGAAAATTTTACGAAACTTTGGTTACATTTATAAAATTTAGACTTGTATATACTGTAAAAGCTTAATAAAAATATCAGAAAACCGAATAAATTAAATTAAGATATCATTAAAGAAAAAAAAATGAGCCTTAAATATAGTGATTAAGATATAGTATGTTGTCGGTAAAGTAACGTAATTATCGTTTACACGTAAAGTTGAAAGTAGCGTTGGGTATGGAAACCCACTGGAGGTGTCAATCCATATATTTGGCTTAGCATGATTTCCAATGTCTCATTCATGGCAAACGCTATCTTCATTTTAGCTAAGAGTAAGACTCGGTCGCTGTCTGTGTCAGCTGGATCAGGATTTGGGGGAACCACCAGTCGTGTTGTAGCTAAACAGACGACTGTTAGTTATATTATTTGTTATATTTCATTTCTTTGTGTTATTTTTTGTCTCAGAGCATCTCTGATTTTGCATGAAATGAGCTAAATAATCCTTTAAAACTATAAAATAAAGTTGTTTATTGGAAACCCAATTGAAGTTAAGGCAGTTTATATTTTATTTACAAGCGATGATTTAGAAATGATGCTAGTCCGACTGTCTGCCATATATCGCATGTTGGGAGTGCATACCAAGGGTTGGGTTGTTTTACCTCTGAGCGCCACTATTTTTGCACACAATGGGCTAAATGGTCGGGTCACAAAGACCCCGAAGGCTCAGAGAAGGTTGGGGACCCACTGGAACAGCTGTTGGGAGTCAGATGGTAGCCTCCCGTCAAGGCCATCCAGCGTGTTCTTTAACGTGCACAGGGTATGGCTCTCCCATTCCACTTTTTTACACACCATGGGCTAAATGGCCAGGTCACATGGACCCCGAAGGCTCAGAGAAGGTTGGGGGAGGGGACCCCTGGAACAGCTGTTGGGAGACAGATGGTAGTCTCCCGTTAAGGCCGTTTAACGTGTTCTTTAACGGGCACAGGGTATGGCTCTCCCGCGCATGGGACCAGGGCTAAACGTCCCATCCGACGGACCGCTGCCTTGTCCAAGCCTATTGGTGTCCTTTATTTACAGAGAGAGTTTTGCGGAGATAAATCTCATCACTGACCTTGCTGGGACTCGAACCTGGAGACTGCAGATTACAAGCGTTGCGCGCTACCGACTGAGCCCCCCCCCCCCCCCCCGCTTCCAAGAGTTGAATAACAGTTCTAATGCTAACGTAATTTGAATTAATATTTGGTTCGTTACTTTAGCCATTTGCAAAGGTACAAGTTAAACTTGTACCTTTGCAATTCGCAATATATTTCTGTTTATCAAGTCACATTCATTTTACCCATTTTTGAATCAACTTAGAGAATAACAAAGAATTTCCTTTTTCTTTCAAAAATCGTTATTCACGAGAACTTTTATATCAGACCGAGTGACGCAAGAGAACTCTTTATATCAAAGATTCCGATTTCGTCTTTGATGGGGTTAACCTCTTGATACAGCTCGACCAAAAGCTTTACCTCGCGAGCAGCTGATTTAAGGGGCACTTTGTGTCCCTGGTCGCCCCATTGTGGCCGGAAGTGAAATTCATGCTGCATAACTTCTTCTAAAGAAGAACAACGCTGGAGCTATGAAGTTGAAGTTCTGGCTGCAATGAGGAATGGCTCAACCGGGAAGGTAATGGCTTTCGCACTCTCTTTCAGCAAATATCGTCCTTTCTTGAATAGTGTGGACCGCCAATCAACTGCTTTGAACGGCGGATTCGAGACAAGCTTTCCGGATTGGGCATCCAGTCTTCTAAGTTGAAGTTCTGGCTGCAATGAGGAATGGCTCAACCGGGAAGGTAATGGCTTCTGCACTCTCAGCAAATATCGTCCTTTCTTGAGTAGTGTGGACTGCCAATCAACGCTTTGAACGGCGGATTCGAGACAAGCTTTCCGGATTGTGCATCCAGTCTTCTAAGTTGAAGTTCTGGCTGCAATGAGGAATGGCTCAACCGGGAAGGTAATGGCTTCTGCACTCTCTTTCAGCAAATATCGTCCTTTCTTGAGTAGTGTGGACTGCCAATCAACGCTTTGAACGGCGGATTCGAGACAAGCTTTCCGGATTGTGCATCCAGTCTTCTAACGATCTCATCAACATCCCGAAACATCTGCAAATGAGGATTGCAGATGAGGACAGCACCTTAGGGATGTTGAATTTCTGGCTGCAATGAGGAATGGCTCAACCGGGAAGGTAATGGCTTCTGCACTCTCTTTCAGCAAATATCATCCTTTCTTTATTAGTGTGGACTGCCAATCAACTACTTTGAACGGCGGATTCGAGACAAGCTTCCGGATTGAAGATTTCCAGTCTTCTAACGATCTCCTCAACATCCCGAAACATCTGCAAATGAGGATTGTAGATGAGGACAGCATCTTAGGGAAGTTGAATCATCCTGACGTCGGTGTCGTGATGAGCACTATAGGAAACAAAATGTATCTCGTCGATGCTGAATAAATTTCAATTTCTTTGGAGAAAAACCGTTTTGTTCTTTTTATCAAGTAAAAATAGCAACACTTTCGCAAAAATGCAAAGTTCTTGAAAATAATAAAAAGTTCTCAATGGTGAAATACACCTATCCCTCGATTTACACTGAAGATAGGTTCCGCACAAACCGTGTAAATCGAAATCCGTGTAATCGAAATCAAAACCGTGTAAATCGAAACTGAATTACGAACATTTTAGTGTTTTTTTCGTTTTACACGGTTTTGATTTCGATTACACGGATTTCGATTTACACGGTTTTGTGCGGAACCTATCTTCAGTGTAAATCGAGGGATAGGTGTATTTTGTTTCCTTCAGCATTGTGCAATGTTATACTTTATTTTCATTGCCATAACTTCAACAATGCCGCCAATGATGAGGTTAAAGAATATATTAATTATTCAAATATGTAATTCACATTTCTTTAATCTTTTTTTTTTCGCAATTTCTTTAATCTTTTCCACAATTTCTTTAATCTTTTCCACAATTTCTATACTCTTTTTTTTTTTCGCAGTTTCTTTAATCTTTTCTACGATTTGTTTAATATTTTTGGCGGTTTCCTTAATCTTTCCCACAATTTCTTTAATCTTTTCCACGATTTATTTAATATTTTTTCGCGATTTCTTTAATCTTTTTTGCAATAGTCACAAATTACAAAAGTGCAATGTTAAGACCCGAAACAAAATTTCATAAATGCTCCATGAATTATATTTATTCAATCGCGCAGAGGTGATTTTTATTTATTATCACCAATCAGAAGGTCATGGACAATTTGAAGACGCTAAGATATTGGTTAAGTTATTTTAGGTCTGAGCAGCGCTTGTTTTGTTCATAATGGGCTAAATGATTAAGTCACAAGGACCCCGAAGGCTCAGAGAAAGTTGGGGGAGGGAACCCACTGAGAACAGCTGTTGGGAGAGAGATGGTAGCCTCCCGTCAAGGCCATCCAGCGTGTTCTTTAACGTGCACAGGGTATGGCTCTCCCGTACATGAACCCACGGCTTAACGTTCCATCCCAACGGAGGGCGGCCTTTCGAAGTTCATCGATGTCCCCTACTGACCGAGGGCAGGACGGGGAGTTGTAAGGAGACAGATCTCAACGCTGGCCCAGGTTGGACTCGAACATGGGAACTGCAGATTACGAGTCTTACGCACTACCGACAGAGCCACCCCCGCCCCTACAGCTCCTTCATTTTACTTCATAGTTGTCTGAAGGTTCTCTATCTGTCTATATTAACAGGGTTCAGCCTTTTTAGTACTGCGAGCTGTTTTTCCCCTCGACCTACTAACGTTAGTCATCAGTAAACATAAATTATTTTATTTTTTATCACACTCGATGACAGAAGTACAGGTCGTGGCCAGGATACAGCTAGATATGGGCCAAAAATTAAAATGAACGGCAAAATTTAAGAAAATTACTGAATCAATTAAACATTTCAACAGATAAACTTTTACTTCCATTAAAACTCTAATGTGCAAAAATTTGAAAAAAAAATTGACAAAAATTATTAATGTTATATTTAACACTGCATAGATGCTGAAATTTTTGCATAATTAAAGCAAAATCGAACGAAAAGTACGCAATGATTGACAGTTTGAACGCGCTCTATATGAAGTTGTCTATGTATATCTAATACATAAAGTTTGTGTGCTTGTTTGTTTGTCTGTCCGCTTATGCACTTGGTCCCCAGAAGAGCTAGAGGCTCCAAACTTTTGCATGAACGTTTCCTTCACCCAGGGGAAGAATATAGACTATTGGCAAACTCGCTGGGGTCAGCCAAAATTGAGGTGGGCGGTTTGAATTTCTCAAAATCCCCATAGACTTAGCATTAATGGTTTGAAGTTATTCAAAATAACTGTTAATAAATTTAAAAATAACTTTCAAATAAATTTGAAATAATGAATGCCTCAAACTAACTTCTTTCTGTTTTAGCGTGATAAAGTCGCTCATTTTGTTCGGTCAGTTTTTTTGAGTGTTTTGCCATATTTCATTAACATTATTTTCTTTCGCTCAAGTTTAATATTAGTTGTTGTTTTTTTTCAAATTTCCATTAGTTAATTATATTTAATAACAGAGAATGATATAAAATATAACTTCCATTTCGGTACATGTAGGGTAAAGGCACACAGCTTTGGTGATTCATATTATAAGGATGCCAAGTTATGTCTAATACTTACTGTATGTAGTACAATGAATCTCTTTGTTGCGATCTTATGCAACCACGGCAATTCCCGGTTCCGCCTGACAGCACTACCTGGTTATGAAAAGCCATGACCATCTAGAGCCGGGGGCAAGGAATACGCCCTATAGGCGCACCTCAACTCCAGCCTCACATGGCAGCAGTCCTATAGAAGGAAAGCTGACCACCGGAAGAAACCTTACTTTAATCTATTCCCCGGTTTGCAAATGTGCATGGATATAAAGATCCAAGCTCGATCGGCACCCGGGGTGGAGACTCTTAGTAAGACCCAGACTTTTTGGACAGCTCGTGCCTACAAGGCGGGGCTCAGACCTTTCGGCAGAGCCGTCACAGACACTCAACAGACCACACAGGTCTCCTGAGAGATGAGGTCTCCGACGCCGTCACCATCCGACCGGCAATCAAGCCGGCCAGCAGCATCCTCAACCTCGGTTGGCCTTAGCCATGTCCAACCGGGACACCAATCCGGTCGGCACAGCCTTCAGCCGGGTTGCTGGGCCCTAGCCCCCCCCCCCCACCACCACCACCACGACAAGGTGGTCCCCTATCGGGGGGGTGTATGTAGTACAGTGGACCCCCGATATAACGCGCATGTCGGGTGGGAAACAACACCCGCGTTATAAGGTGAACCGCGTTATACCAAGCGGCGCGGTGGCGACACAATAAATTTCACACTGTAAGCTTTTCTTTTACTCATCATGCATACAATAATTAAACACTATTCAAAATACATGCAGGAACTCAATACATACACAATTACTCAATACGCAGTAACAATAAAATGCGATACTCACTAACGCCGCACGGACCTGTATAAACATGTTTGAACTTATCACGAACATCGCCCGCGCTATAACCGAGTGCGCGGTATAGCGAGCAGCGCTATAACGAAAGTCTACTGTATATGAAATCTAGGTCTAGTGTTCTATTAGTTCCAATTCTACTGAAGATGACTTTATTTCAATTTTTGGTTTTATGTACTTTTTTGCACTTTATTCTAGTTGAATAAAGGTGTTAGTATTATTATTAAAGTGAATTATAAATACATTTCAAAATTAAAGATTTCAATAAAATTTATTCAATTTTTAAGAGAGTAATTTTAATTATATAAATGGAATTTTTATGTCACTACTACAGAAGAATTTCAGGTTTATGCTCCGTTTCCCTCTAATAATAAAAAATATAAACTCAGAGACGTCTCTAATGGAAAAATAACTCCTTTTAGGCATTTCAGCTTCATAATGATAAAAATCATTGAAGCGAAGAATTCTTTAAAATCTTGAAACATTAGAATTTTCATTATTTTCAGTGGTCTTTACCACTTCTTCTGTTATATATTTTTCTCCTTTTCTTTTAACAATTAACCAGAGTATTAAAGTAACAACGCAGCAGAGCATTCCAGACGCCATAACTACATAAAATAATACTTCTGGCACAGTGTCCATAAATTGACTAATGAGCAACGGTATAATCATTTCACCCACTGCAGCTCCTACAACAAAAGTGGACGCTATTTTATTGCTCACATTAATGTATCTTTCCACCCAGGAAATTGCTGAAGGAAAAAACGATGCCAAACCTAATCCTAAAATGGCAGTTCCTATCCACAAACACGTTTCACTAGAGACAGCTAATGCTAATAATATCACTCCTGCCACAACAGTCAAAATAAGATCGCCTATCATTAGTGTTAAGCAACTGAATTTATAAGCGAGAAATATTGATACTCCTCGAGAAAAACTAAACGTTCCCCACAATACGGATGTCATGAAAGATCCTGTGGCTTTTGAGAGCTTAAGATTGCCTTTAACAGCATAAGTAGTAAGCATTTGAGCATACCCAATTTCCGTTCCTGCATACACAAATAATAATATTGTAGTCAGTAAAACAACTACGGCTGTGAAAGAACTTCCAGGATCTTTCGATGTTTTGTCCTTGTCTTTATCACAGACTGTCTCTTTTGGTGCGTAGATGAATAGAGCAAGGAAGAGTAAAGTCACAAAGAAGCAATAACCACCAATGATAGCGTAGGCGTAAGTGATTCTGGGTATGTGATTATCTGGATTAAAGGGAAGTTCTTCCCAAGTGCTTGAGTTAGGGTGTGCATCAGAATCTATTACGACAAAATCTGTTGAAAAAGTGGAGCTGGAATTCAGACCAGAAGTGACGTTTGCCTCGGAGTCTCGAGCCATGAGGAAGGGTGCTGCAATCAGAGGGGCGATGAAGCCACCGAAACCAAACGCGAAATGCAAGGCTTGGAAGAATGGTCCACTGTCTTTGCCCCAGATGTTTAGACAAAAGACATTTGAGGCTGAAAAAGAGAAACTTTTTAAATGAAATCGCTATTTGTAACCTTATGTTTAGTGAAGATATTAATCATGATAAATGGTAAGGGTGTCTCAGAAGACATATAATACATAGTAACCATATTTTCATCAAACGTTTCGGTAAAATTCGGTCTTACCTTTTAAATATAGACAATATTAAAAAGAAGTAACCTGACATTTCCATGGTATATGAATGATTCTGTCCTGCCTAGTTGGGCTGAGCGTTTCAGTGATGTTTTAATATTATGGTTAGTTCAAACCCATTGTTTGTAATGATGATAGATGCATTACTGGCTTTAATGTTAACCCTATATCACAGTCTGAAGATATTTTGGCTATTTCTAAACTTAAACTACATAATTCCCCAGGGGTAGATGAAATTACTACTGAAATGCTAAAAGCACTGGATAGCATACTAATATTATACATAATATTAACTGATACATAACATTAAGCATAGAATACTAAATGGATGACTGAAATTTTCAATATATTTTACGATAAAGGCATTGTTTCTAAGGATTTTGTCACAGTTATTATTATCCCTATTTTTAAAAACGGTGATCGTAGTTCTTTTGATAACTATAGGGGTATCAGCCTACTCTCTGTTCCAGGTAACGTTCTTTCCATGATTGTGCTTAATAGAATTAAGAATCTGGTTGACAGTCAATTGCGTGATGAGCAATGTGGATTCAGAAGTGGTAGGGGATGTGTGGATCAGATATTTTCACTTAGGCAGATTCTTGAGAAATGTTTAGAGTTTCAGAAACCTTTGGTTGCTAGCTTTGTTGATTTCAAAAAGGCTTTCGACTCTGTTGATCGTCATAATTTGTGGTTGATTGTGAAATCATATGGTATACCAGACAAGTTAGTTAACATAATGAAAGCTCTCTATAATAACACTGAGTCGTGTGTGAGAGTTGGTAAGGCTTGTAGCAATTGGTTAACATTTCTTCTGGTGTTCAACAAGGGTGCATTTTATCTCCTTTTCTCTTTAGTTGCTTTGTAAACAAGATAACTGGAAACTTGATGCTAGCAAGGTCCCGTTTGATATTATCTGTCCACCGCATCTTACACCTCCATCTCTTTCTGATACCCTTAAGTATAGCTTACTTGGTTACGCAGTACTTGGGCATTAGGTGGTTCAACTTTGTAAGTAATGATAAGGTTCGGCAAAAGGATTTTCTTGCTCCAGTAAGGATGAGAGGGTATGAGATGAATCCAATTTCGAAAAAAATTGCAAATAATAAAATTTTTGTCTCCCAGCCCCCGAAAACGTCATTCAACCTGTTGATTTTGAATTGCCATATTTTTCAAACTAACTTCCCAAAATTGTCTGGCTTGTCGACTTCTCCGATTTACCCAATAATCCAGTGAAGTGTATGATAACTACAATATTTTCTCAACAAAACCCATCATTTCATATCTTTTACGCACACCACCTTCTGAAAATTAATTTAACCCCTCATTCCCCAAAACTGCTCTCATAGGTTAACATGGGTTTCCCTATATTTTAACATTGGCCCAGAACTCTCATTCTTCTCACTACTGGCAAAGGAATCGGCAACCTCCTTTAAGCAGCATATTGTGCAGAGAGAGACTCCGTTGGTTTGGCCATATTGTTCATATGGATAATTATAGACTAGCGAATAGGGTTATGAACGGTGTTCTTAAGGGTATCAGAAAGAGATGGAGATGTAAGATGCGGTGGACAGATAATATCAAACGGGACCTTGCTAGAATTGGCGTGCAGTGGCCAGATGCAACTCAGGATAGATATGTTTGGAGAACTAAATTGCACGATCTGATTGAACCTTCTAGCCCATGGCTGCTTGATGATGATGACGATTTTCGTGAAACCCGAACAGGAAGGATTAAAATTATTTTCTCTATGGTATAAGATTTTACAGTTTTTTTTCCTAGTTTTAGTGTCGAACATAAAATATGGGGTCAAAAAAATTATACAAAAACAACTGTTTTGAATTTCAAAGAAGGTACACTAGTTTGAAATTTAGTATGAGACGACGGGAGATTCCGGAGGAGGGGGGGGGATATTTTATTTCAATGTTTGGTGTTTGGTTTTATGTACTTTTTTGCACTTTATTCTAATTGAATAAAGGTGTCATTATTATTATTAAAGTGATAAACACATTTCAAAATTAAAGATTTCAATAAAATTTATTCAATTTTTAAGAGAGTAATTTTAATTATATAAATGGAATTTTTATGTCACTACTACAGAAGAATTTCAGGTTTATGCTCCGTTTCCCTCTAATAATAAAAAATATAAACTCAGAGACGTCTCTAATGGAAAGATAACTCCTTTTAGGCATTTCAGCTTCATAATGATAAAAATCATTAAAGCGAAGAATTCTTTAAAATCTTGAAACATTAGAATTTTCATTATTTCCAGTGGTCTTTACCACTTCTTCTGTTATATATTTTTCTCCTTTTCTTTTAACAATTAACCAGAGTATTAAAGCAACAACGCAGCAGAGCATTCCAGACGCCATAACTACATAAAATAATACTTCTGGCACAGTGTCCATAAATTGACTAATGAGCAACGGTATAATCATTTCACCCACTGCAGCTCCTACAACAAAAGTGGACGCTATTTTATTGCTCACATTAATGTATCTTTCCACCCAGGAAATTGCTGAAGGGACAAACGATGCCAAACCTATTCCTAAAATAGCAGTTCCTATCCACAAACACGTTTCACTAGAGACAGCTAATGCTAATAATATCACTCCTGCCACAACAGTCAAAATAAGATCGCCTATCATTAGTGTTAAGCAACTGAATTTATAAGCGAGAAATATTGATACTCCTCGAGAAAAACTAAACGTTCCCCAGAACACGGATGTCATGAAAGATCCTGTGGCTTTTGAGAGCTTAAGATTGCCTTTAACAACATAAGTAGTGAGAATTTGGGCATAAGCAATTTCGGTTCCTGTATACACAAAGAATAATGTTGTACTCAGTAAAACAACTACGGCTGTGAAAGAACTTCCAGGATCTTTCGATGTTTTGTCCTTGTCTTTGTCACAGACTGTCTCTTTTGGTGCGTAGATGAATAGAGCAAGGAATAGTAAAGTCACACAGAAGCAATAACCACCAATGATAGCGTAGGCGTAAGTGATTCTGGGTATGTGATTATCTGGATTAAAGGGAAGTTCTTCCCAAGTGCTTGAGTTAGGGTGTGCATCAGAATCTATTACGACAAAATCTGTTGAAAAAGTGGAACTGGAATTCAGACCAGAAGTGACGTTTGCCTCGGAGTCTCCAGCCATGAGGAAGGGTGCTGCAATCAGAGGGGCGATGAAGCCACCGAAACCAAACGCGAAATGCAAGGCTTGGAAGAATGGTCCACTGTCTTTGCCCCAGATGTTAAGACAAAAGACATTTGAGGCTGAAAAAGAGAAACTTTTTAAATGAAATCGCTATTTGTAACCTTATGTTTAGTGAAGATATTAATCATGATAAATGGTAAGGGTGTCTCAGAAGACATATAATACATAGTAACCATATTTTCATTAAACGTTTCGGTAAAATTCTGTCTTACCTTTTAAATATAGACAATATTAAAAAGAAGTAACCTGACATTTCCATGGTATATGAATGATTCTGTCCTGCCTAGTTGGGCTGAGCGTTTCAGTGATGTTTTAATATTATGGTTAGCTCAAACCCATTGTTTATAATGATGGTAGATGCATTACTGGCTTTAATGTTAACCCTATATAACAGTCTGAAGATATTTTGGCTATTTCTAAACTTAAACTACATAATTCCTCAGGGGTAGATGAAATTACTACTGAAATGCTAAAAGCATTGGATAGCATACTAATATTATACATAATATTAACTGATACATAACATTAAGCATAGAATACTAAATGGATGACTGAAATTTTGAATATATTTTACGATAAAGGCATTGTTTCTAAGGATTTTGTCACAGTTATTATTATCCCTATTTTTAAAAACGGTGATCGTAGTTCTTTTGATAACTATAGGGGTATCAGCCTACTCTCTGTTCCAGGTAACGTTCTTTCCATGATTGTGCTTAATAGAATTAAGAATCTGGTTGACAGTCAATTGCGTGATGAGCAATGTGGATTCAGAAGTGGTAGGGGATGTGTGGATCAGATATTTTCACTTAGGCAGATTCTTGAGAAATGTTTAGAGTTTCAGAAACCTTTGGTTGCTAGCTTTGTTGATTTCAAAAAGGCTTTCGACTCTGTTGATCGTCAAAATTTGTGGTTGATTGTGAAATCATATGGTATACCAGACAAGTTAGTTAACATAATGAAAGCTCTCTATAATAACACTGAGTCGTGTGTGAGAGTTGGTAAGGCTTGTAGCAATTGGTTTAACATTTCTTCTGGTGTTCAACAAGGGTGCATTTTATCTCCTTTTCTCTTTAGTTGCTTTGTAAACAAGATAACTGGAAACTTGATGCTAGCAAGGTCCCGTTTGATATTATCTGTCCACCGCATCTTACATCTCCATCTCTTTCTGATACCCTTAAGTATAGCTTACTTGGTTACGCAGTACTTGGGCATTAGGTGGTTCAACTTTGTAAGTAATGATAAGGTTCGGCAAAAGGATTTTCTTGCTCCAGTAAGGATGAGAGGGTATGAGATGAATCCAATTTCGAAAAAATTGCAAGTAATAAAATTTTTGTCTCCCAGCCCCCGAAAACGTCATTCAACCTGTTGATTTTGAATTGCCATATTTTTCAAACTAACTTCCCAAAATTGTCTGGCTTGTCGACTTCTCCGATTTACCCAATAATCCAGTGAAGTGTATGATAACTACAATATTTTCTCAACAAAACCCATCATTTCATATCTTTTACGCACACCACCTTCTGAAAATTAATTTAACCCCTCATTCCCCAAAACTGCTCTCATAGGTTAACATGGGTTTCCCTATATTTTAACATTGGCCCAGAACTCTCATTCTTCTCACTACTGGCAAAGGAATCGGCAACCTCCTTTAAGCAGCATATTGTGCAGAGAGAGACTCCGTTGGTTTGGCCATATTGTTCATATGGATAATTATAGACTAGCGAATAGGGTTATGAACGGTGTTCTTAAGGGTATCAGAAAGAGATGGAGATGTAAGATGCGGTGGACAGATAATATCAAACGGGACCTTGCTAGAATTGGCGTGCAGTGGCCAGATGCAACTCAGGAGAGATATGTTTGGAGAACTAAATTGCACGATCTGATTGAACCTTCTAGCCCATGGCTGCTTGATGATGATGACGATTTTCGTGAAACCCGAACAGGAAGGATTAAAATTATTTTCTCTATGGTATAAGATTTTACAGTTTTTTTTCCTAGTTTTAGTGTCGAACATAAAATATGGGGTCAAAAAAATTATACAAAAACAACTGTTTTGAATTTCAAAGAAGGTACACTAGTTTGAAATTTAGTATGAGACGACGGGAGATTCCGGAGGAGGGGGGGGATATTTTATTTCAATGTTTGGTGTTTGGTTTTATGTACTTTTTTGCACTTTATTCTAATTGAATAAAGGTGTCATTATTATTATTAAAGTGATAAACACATTTCAAAATTAAAGATTTCAATAAAATTTATTCAATTTTTAAGAGAGTAATTTTAATTATATAAATCGAATTTTTATGTCACTACTATAGAAGAATTTCAGGTTTATGCTCCGTTTACTTCTAGTAATAATAAAATAATATAAACTCAGAGACGTCTCTAATGGAAAAATAACTCCTTTTAGGCATTTCAGCTTCATAATGATAAAAATCATTAAAGCGAAGAATTCTTTAAAATCTTGAAACATTAGAATTTTCATTATTTTCAGTGGTGTTTACCACTTCTTCTGTTATATATTTTTCTCCTTTTCTTTTAACAATTAACCAGAGTATTAAAGTAACAACGCAGCAGAGCATTCCAGACGCCATAACTACATAAAATAATACTTCTGGCACAGCGTCAATAAATTGACTAATGAGCAACGGTATAATCATTTCACCCACTGCAGCTCCTACAACAAAAGTGGACGCTATTTTATTGCTCACATTAATGTATCTTTCCACCCAGGAAATTGCTGAAGGGACAAACGATGCCAAACCTATTCCTAAAATAGCAGTTCCTATCCACAAACACGTTTCACTAGAGACAGCTAATGCTAATAATATCACTCCTGCCACAACAGTCAAAATAAGATCGCCTATCATTAGTGTTAAGCAACTGAATTTATAAGCGAGAAATATTGATACTCCTCGAGAAAAAGTAAACGTTCCCCAGAACACGGATGTCATGAAAGATCCTGTGGCCTTTGAGAGCTTAAGATTGCCTTTAACAGCATAAGTAGTGAGCATTTGGGCATAAGCAATTTCGGTTCCTGTATACACAAAGAATAATGTTGTACTCAGTAAAACAACTACGGCTGTGAAAGAACTTCCAGGATCTTTCGATGTTTTGTCCTTGTCTTTGTCACAGACTGTCTCTTTTGGTGCGTAGATGAATAGAGCAAGGAATAGTAAAGTCACACAGAAGCAATAACCACCAATGATAGCGTAGGCGTAAGTGATTCTGGGTATGTGATTATCTGGATTAAAGGGAAGTTCTTCCCAAGTGCTTGAGTTAGGGTGTGCATCAGAATCTATTACGACAAAATCTGTTGAAAAAGTGGAACTGGAATTCAGACCAGAAGTGACGTTTGCCTCGGAGTCTCGAGCCATGAGGAAGGGTGCTGCAATCAGAGGGGCGATGAAGCCACCGAAACCAAACGCGAAATGCAAGGCTTGGAAGAATGGTCCACTGTCTTTGCCCCAGATGTTAAGACAAAAGACATTTGAGGCTGAAAAAGAGAAACTTTTTAAATGAAATCGCTATTTGTAACCTTATGTTTAGTGAAGATATTAATCATGATAAATTGTAAGGGGGTCTCAGAAGACATATAATACAAAGTAACCAAATTTTCATGAAATGTGTTTGGCAAAATTCTATCTTTCCTTTAAGTTGGGTTGGGTTGTTTTACCTCTGAGCGGCACTTTTTTGTACACCATGGGCTAAATGGCCAGATCACATGGACCCCGAAGGCTCAGAGAAGGTTGGGGGAGGGGACCCACTGGAACAGCTGTTTGGGAGACAGATGGTAGCCTCCAGTCAAGGCCATCCAGCCTTGTTTGGATGGTTGGTCCTTTGAGCAGCACCTCTTTGAACACACTGTGCTAAATGACCAGGTCACATGGACCCTAGGGCCCAGAGAAGAAGCTCTACAGAACAGCTGGTAGCCTTCCGTGAAGGCCATCCAGTGTGTTCTTTAACGTGCACAGGATATGGCTCTTCAGCACACAGACTCACGGCTTAACCTCCCACCAGATAGACAGCAGTCTATCCAAGACCATCGGTGTCCCCTAGTAACCGAGAGCAAGGAATTTTGAGGATAACATCTCAATCCTAGCCCAAGGGGACACGAACTTCGTAACTGCAGATTGCCGACTGAGCCACCCTCACTTGGGGTTATCAGATGCTAATGTTGTAAAAGGAGGACATAAAAGTTACAAATAGAGGGCAGGGGAGGACATGCTTTCAATTTGTGAAATAAAACAAGTTTTTTTTGTCTACTAATTTTTATTTCCATAGCAACTAACATTCAGTCAGAAAAAGACATTATTTTAATTACTCAATACACTTCAAAATATATAAATAAAAATAAATCCTCCCCCTGCCCACGGTCAGTAGGGGACACCGATGGGCTTGGAAAGGCCGCCGTCCGTCGGATGGGACGTTAATCCGTGGCCCCGTGTGCGGGAGAGCCATACCCCGTGCACGTTAAAGAACACGCTGGATGGCCTTGACGGGAGGCTACCATCTGTCTCCCAACAACTATTCCAATGGGTCCCCTCCCCCCACCTTCTCTGAGCCTTCGGGGTCCATGTGACCTGGCCATTTAGCCCATAAATAATAATAAATAAATACCCCCTCAAGCAGCTGCTTGCCACAGAGGTCTGACAGGAGCCTGTCAGTTTATACGCCACAGTAGATCTGAGAGGATGGCAGGACCTCAGCAGAAAAACGACACATAAATCTATGCGTTACCCGGGACTCGAACCAAGGTCCCTTAGATTAGTAGCCAAGCGCGCAAACCACTCGGCCACGGGACGGCAAAATATATGATGTGCTTATTTTTATGCATACTTGATAAGCGATGAAGAATTCTTTGGCATTAATTGGCATAGTGGTTAGCAAGTATCTAGTCTTCCAGATGGCAAACTTTGTGTCTTTCTGTTGAGGGAGTAGCAGCAGAGACTTCGACTTTGGTAGAGCAGGAGACGGCATTTACAAACTAAAAATAATTCCTTCGCTATTCTTTTTATTGAAAAGAATAAAATAAAACAGCTGTCAACTTTCATAGCGCCATTTATCAATGGGCAGAAGCAAAATTTAATGCAATTTTCTAAATCGCTTCCTTTTTTTCAATCCGGCATATGAAAATTGCTAATATTGAGATTAGAGAAAAGGTAACCTTTACAACATAACAATTTATCATTCACGGTTTGCATTCACAGTAAATTATTTCACAGTTAACAGTAAATTATGTTATGGTATTAGGTTGAAGAAATTTAAAAAACTAAAGTACTAAAAAAAAGAGTGCTTAATTTAAGTTTAAAGATGTTATGAATTTATACATGAAAGAATGGGTTGTTTCACCTCTGAGCGGCACTTTTTGCACACCATGGGCTAAATGGCCAGGTCACAAGGACTCCAAAGGCTCAGAGAAGGTTGGGTGAGGACCCACTAGAACAGCTGTTGGGAGACAGATGGTAGCCTCCCTTCAAGGTCATCCAGCGTGTTATTTAAGGTGCACAGAGTATGGCTCTCCCGCATACGAGGCCACGGCTTAACATCCCATCCGATGGACGGCGGCCTTTCCAAGCCCATCGGCATCCCCTACTGACCGTGGGCATTTCGGGGAAATTAGCGGAGATAAATCTCAACGCTGACCCAGCTGGGACTCGAACCTGGGAACTGCAGATTACTAGCCTGGCGCGCTACCGACTGAGCCACCCCCGCTCCGACACAAAAAAGGACATTTCATGTTTTTTTCAAAATTCTGTAAGCACATGATTAAAAAAGGAAGACACACCCTCCTTTTAGAGGATGTACAGCAGGCTCTACTCTCACCCCTACCCACTGAGTTTTAGGGAAAAATGTCATTTAACATAAATTGAAGATCTGAATTACATCTCTCTTTATTTCTGACAGTAATACGGCAACAAGTTCTACGTGACACGAGTAAAGAATATTTCTTACCTGGATCCAAGGCACCCATAGCCATTCCTCCTGCAGTCATTGTTATAATGAGGGTTACAAGACTTCTGCTCCATGGTGTCGCTATAGTGCAGACGGACATCAACAAGTTCAGTACGATCAGTAAGGATTGCTTATTGGAAATCCAGTCGAACAGAAAACCACCTGGCAGGGAATTCAAAAATGACAAATAACGTCACAAATTACGATGATATTCAGCAATTGAACACGTTATAAGATTAAGTATTGCAGATACTGTCCACACTATTTGGGCTGGGTTGTTTTACCTCTGAGCAGCACTTTTTTGCACACCATGGGCTAAATGGCCAGGTCACAAGGACCCCGAAGGCTCAGAGAAGGTTGGGGGAGGAGACCCACTGGAACAGCTGTTGGGAGACAGATGGTAGCCTCCCGTCAAGGCCATCCAGCGTGTTCTTTAACGTTGGGTTGTTTTACCTCTGAGCGGCACTTTTTTGCACACCATGGGTTAAATTGCCAGGTCACAAGGACCCCGAAGGCTCAGAGAACGTTGGGGGAGGAGACCCACTGGAACAGCTGTTGGGAGACAGATGGTAGCCTCCCGTCAAGGCCATCCAGCGTGTTCTTTAACGTTGGGTTGTTTTACCTCTGAGCGGCACTTTTTTGCACACCATGGGCTAAATGGCCAGGTCACAAGGACCCAGAAGGCTCAGAGAAGGTTGGGGGAGGAGACCCACAGTAACAGCTGTTGGGAGACAGATTGTAGCCTCCCGTCAAGGCCATCCAGCGTGTTCTTTAACGTTGGGTTGTTTTATCTCTGAGCGGCACTTTTTTGCACACCATGGGCTAAATGGCCAGGTCACAAGGACCCAGAAGGCTCAGAGAAGGTTGGGGGATGAGACCCACTGGAACAGCTGTTGGGAGACAGATGGTAGCCTCCCTTTCAAGGCCATCCAGCGTGTTCTTTAACGGGCACAGACTGTGGCTGTCCCGCACACTGTCCACACTAGTGACGAAATGCTTGGAAGTAATTGAAATAAAAATTAGCACATCTTTTAAGATAGAAATATTTAGGTCGAACCATTTATAATACAACTGACTCAGGATGCCCGAAGAAAGGGAAACTTGTAATTGAAAATATATATGCAAAATTATTTTTTATATTGAGTAATCTAATATAGTACTTATAAGGAAGAAAGTGTGTGATGATCTGTCCGCTTATTCACCCGGCCCCCAGAAGAGCTAGAGGCTTTAAACTTTGCATGAACGTTCCCTTTATCCAGGGGAAGAATAAAGGCTATGTGCGGACCAACTGGGGTCAACCAAAATTGGGGTGGGAGGGTTTGAAATTCTCGAAATCCCAAAAAGAGTAACATTAGGGTTAACAAATTAGTGTCTCTCATACTCAAAATATGTACGTAGAAATTTTTTTTTTTTTTGGGGGGGGGGGAGAGAATTTAGTTTCTGGGGTAGAGATCCCAGATTTTTTGGGGGGGTGGAGGAGCTGATAATTCAGTTTCGGGGAGGCTCCGAGAATTTAGCTTCATATGTGCGTGGGGAAGGGGGGGGGGCTGAGAATAGGATTTGAGTAGAGTTTCCGAATTAACTAAAATATTGACACCGAATAGAAAAGGTTAAAATGATTGTCTATATGAAACGAAATTTCATACAATTTTTTTAAAAATCTATTTATTAGTGTCAGAGATAAACTATGGAACTAAATTAAAATTATACAAAGACAACTGATGTGGATTTCTAAGCAGGTGCAGACAAGTTTGAGATTTGATATAAGACGACAGGATTTTTGGGGAGAGGGGGAGCCTATCCCTCCCCCTTTTGAGTGCGTCCATGCTGTCGCAGACTGAACATTAGCAGTTCTTCAAAATCACGTGTGGAGTGACATCTACTTCAACTTTAGAGAATTTCAGACTTCCCCTAAAAAGGAGAAGAAAAATTCTAACGGTGAGGAGAGGGGAGTCAATCGATTTTAATAAGTTTTATGCCAAATGAAAGCTTCGGAGGTGGGAAGAGCCATATCCTATAGAATTTAGAAAGTTTTAGGCCTCCTTTGAAATAACTGGATAAATTTTCTACCAAGGCGTTGTTAGGTTGTTGGGCTGTTTTACTTCTGAGCGGCACTTTTTTGCACACCATGAGCTAAATGGCCAGGTCACATGGACCCCGAAGGTTCAGAGAAGGTTGGGGGAGGGGACCCACTGAAGCAGCTGTTGGGAGACAGATGGTAGCTTCCCGTCAAGGCCATCCAGCGTGTTCTTTAACGTGCACAGGGTATGGCTCTCCCGCACACGGGGCCATGGCTTAACGTCCCATCCGAAGGACGGCGGCCTTTCCAAGCCCATCGGTGTCCCCTACTGACCGTGGTCAGGGCGGGGAATTTTGCGGAGATAAATCTCAACGCTGACCCAGCTGGGACTCGAACCTGGGAACTACAAATTACGAGCCTGGTTACCAAGGTGTTGTGTGTGTTGGGGGTGTAGTGAGGGGATGAAACGATTGTAACGAGGTTAATGCCAAATGAAAGCTTGAAATGTGGGAAGTGCCATCAACTATATACTTGAGAATTTCACACCTTCTGTTGAAGAGGGTTGGTTATTTTACCTCTGAGCGACACATTTTTGCACACAATGAGCTAAATGACCAGGTCACAAGACCTTGAGGGCTCAGAAAAGGTGGGGGGAGGAGAGTCACTGAATAGCTGTCCAATGAGTCCCCTCCCCCAACCTTCTCTGAGTCCTAGTAGACCCTGGCAGATGGTAGCCTTCCATCAAGGACACCCAGCGTGTTCTTTGAAGTGCACAGGGTATCTCCCGCATTGAGCCATGGCTTAATGTCTCATCGAACGGATGGCGGCCTTTCCAAATCCATCGGTATCCCCTACTAACAGAGTCCTAGCTGGGTCAGCGTTGAGATTTATCTCCGCAAAATTCCCCGCCCTGCTCACGGTCAGTAGGGGACACCGATGAGCTTGGAAAGGTCGCCGTCCGTCGGATGGGACGTTAAGCCGTGACTCCGTGTGCGGGAGAGCCATACCCTTTGCACGTTAAAGAACACGCTGGATGACCTTGACGGAAGGCTACCATCTGTCTCCCAACAGCTGTTCCAGTGGGTCACCTCCCCCAACCTTCTCTGAGCCTTCGGGGTCCATGTGACCTGGCCATTTAGCCCATGGTGTGCAAAAAAGTGCTGCTCAGAGGTAAAACAACCCAACCTACCCCAGAGCATGTAGCGCAGAGCCATAACCAGGAAAAGGGGCTAGTGGAGCTATGACCCAGGACGCTGCAGTTTAGAGAATGTAAAAAAATTTAATGATTGGAAAAGATTGTGCAATTTATTAATTTGTTACATTTACTTGTTGACAGTGCAATGCACTCCTCCAACAGCGAGGCGGGAGGAATGACCCTCCCCATTTTGTGAGTAAAACCTTTATCCACCTCTTCTACGGAAGGGGCGGGGGTGACTCAGTAGGTAGAGCGCTAGATTCGTGATCTCCAGTTCCAAGATTCGAGTCGATAGCGCACCTGGCTCGTAATCTGAAGTTCCCAGGTTCGAGTCTCAACTATGAGAGAGTCGAGATTTATCTTCGCCAACACCAACCCTGCCCACCGTCAGAAAAGGGAAACTGATGGGTTTGAAAAGGTCGCCGTCCGTCGAATGGGATATTAAACCGTGGAGTCGTGTACATGAGAGCCATACCCAGTGCACGTTAAACACTCTGGATTGCCTTGATAGGAAGCTTTCGCTTTCATCTATCTCCTAACAGATGTCCAAAGTCCCTTTCCCTAAACCTCTCTGAGCCCTTGGGGTCCTAGTGACCTGGCTGGCCTTTTAGCCCATTATGTGAACAAGAATACCGCTCCACTCAAAGATACCACTCAGGGCTAAAACAACCCAACCTTTCAGAGGCTTAGAAACAATTGTTTTATTTTAAAATCATGAATTCCAAAGCTCATTTGAGGGGCGGGGGTGGCTCAGTCGGTAGCGCGCCAGGCTCGAGTCCCAGCTGGGTCAGCGTTGAGATTTATCTCCGCAAATTTCCCCGCCCTGCCCACGGTCAGTAGGGGACACCGATGGGCTTGGAAAGGCCGCCGTCCGTCGGATGGGACGTTAAGCCGTGGTCCCGTGTGCGGGAGAGCCATACCCTGTGCACGTTAAAGAATACACTGGATGGCCTTGACGGAAGGCTACCATCTGTCTCCCAACAGCTGTTCCAGTGGGTCCCCTCCCTCAACCTTCTCTGAGCTTTCGGGGTCCATGTGACCTGGCCATTTAGCCCATTGTGTGCAAAAAAGTGCCGCTCAGGGGTAAAACAACCCAAAGTTAAAGAACACGCTGGATGGCCTTGACGGAAGGCTACCATCTGTCTCCCAACAGCTGTTCCAGTGGGTCCCCTCCCCCAACCTTCTCTGAGCCTTCGGGGTCCATGTGACCTGGCCATTTAGCCCATGGTGTGCAAAAAAGTGCCGCTCAGAGGTAAAACAACCCAACCCAAAGCTCATTTGAGGGAAGGTTTCGTACTGCTTGCCTGGGTGCGTTAAACTTGCTACTTTGTCAGCTCTGATTTGGCATGTAATTTTTGACCACTGATCATTCTACAGGGTGATTATCCACCATGAATGAGGCACCCAGCACACAAAGATAGAGATTTACATCTTGTTATTTACAGAAAGCTTTAGGCGTGATACCTAATCGTACGTTTTAAAATTTAGATGTAATTTTGCGGAGATAAATTTCAGACAAGCGTTAAAGACTTGAATGTTATCTGCTGTTATGCCCCCACTGAGGATGCCGATGAGGATGAGAAGGATTGGATTTATGGACAACTTCAGGATATTTTGAATTCTGTCAAGAAAGGAGATATTACCCTTGTTCTTGGTGACTTCAATGCTAAAGTTGGTACTGACTCCGATCTTTGGGGAGGAGTAATAGGCCCTTTTGGTATTGGTAGCTGCAATGGCAACGTCTCCTACAGGTAAGTAAACTCAATGGATTCAGAATAACTAACACTTATTACAAACACCGCGACATACATAAGTACACATGGGTTTCACCCGATGGGCTGCATAAGAATATGATTGATTATATATTAATTAACAGCAAATGGGCTAGTTCTATTAGGAATACCAGGTCATATAGGGGAGCTGAAATTGGATCTGACCATTACCTTGTTAAAAGTGTCTTGCAACTTAAACTTAAAAAGTGTTGTGCTAGGGTTAAAAAGTTTACTTTTAATACTGACAGACCCAGTTATAGCCTAAGCTTACCATGATAGGTTACTTAGTCATTATGACAATCATGGTTTGCTTACTACTAAAGTTGAGGAAGAATGGGATCATTTTAAACAGGATTTTTTGGACACTAACAGTACTCGTTTAGGAAAAAAGAAGCAGAGGAGACAGAATTATCTGAATGATAAGGCACTTGAACTTATTTCGGAAAGCAAGAACTGCAGGAATGTCCTTAATCAATACCTTACTAGTCCTAATAGAAAGCATTACAGAGAACTTAATAAACGTGTAAAGATCAGTTAGCTGCTGATAAGAATTTTTGGCTTCATGGCTTGGCTGACAAAGCCGAGGAAGCAGTTAGACAGCACAACAGCAGAGAGCTGTACCAGATAGTTACTGTTTTGTGTGGTAGAAAACGGACAGGTATACAGGGATTGAAGGATAAACAAGGTAAGGTTTATAGAAGGTGAGGATTCTGTCATGGCTAGGTGGGCTGAGCATTTCAGTGATGTTCTAAACAATGCGGTTAGTTCTATTTCCATTGTTTGCAATGATGATAGATGCATTGGTGGCTTTAATGTTGGCCCTATAACACAATCTGAAGTTATTTTGGCTATTTCTAAACTTAAACTTCATAAATCCCCCGGGGGAAGATGAAATTACTACCGAAATGCTTAGAGCTGGGAATGTTTCGGTTACCACTTGGATGACTGAAATTCTGAATATCTTTTATGAGAAAGGCATGGTTCCTAAGGATTTTACCAGAGCTATTGTTATCCCTATTTTCAAAAAAGGTGATCGCAGTTCTTGTGATAACTATAGGGGTATCAGCCTACTCTCTGTTCCAGGTAAAGTTCTTTCCATGATTGTGCTTAATAGAATTAAGAATCTGGTTGACAGTCAATTGCGTGATGAGCAATGTGGATTCAGAAGTGGTAGGGGATGTGTGGATCAGATATTTTCACTTAGGCAGATTCTTGAGAAATGTTTAGAGTTTCAGAAACCTTTGGTTGCTAGCTTTGATTTCAAAAAGGCTTTCGATTCTGTTGATCGTCATAATTTGTGGTTGATTGTGAGATCATATGATATGGTATACCAGACAAGTTAGTTAACATACGAAATTCACTTCAAGGGAAAGATTTTGGCCTGAAATGGACTGGAGATACGAAAATTTCTGATTTAGATTATGCTGATGATTTAGCCTTTTTGGCAAATGATGTTGATCAGATGAACTCTTTCATTCGAGCTGTTGATGAAACTGGTAGTAGAGTAGGTTTGGTTATAAACAGAGATAAAACTAAAGTGATGAAAATTGGTCATGCAGGTTGTGATTCAGTTAATCCGAATGGTTGCAGTCTTGAGCAGGTATCACAGTTTAATTATTTTGGAAGCTATTTAACAGATAATGGTGATGTGCGGCATGAGATTAACAGACGAATAGGGATTGCTGCCTGGACTTTTAAGAATCTATGGAGAGTGTGGAGAAATAGGCGTATACACCTAAAGACTAAAATTAGACTGTATAATAGTTTGGTTCTTTCTAGGGTTAGTTATGGTAGTGAAACTTGGACACTTTGCAAACTAGATGCTTACGCAGTATCTTGGGCATTAGGTGGTTCAACTTTGTAACTAATGATGAGGTTAGGCAAAGGAGTCTGCAACCTCCTTTAAGCAGCATATTGTGCAGAGAGAGACTCCGTTGGTTTGGCCATGTTGCCCGTATGAATAATTATAGATTGGCGAATAGGGTTATGAACAGTGTGCCTAAAGGCCTCAGAAAGAGGGGGAGACCTAGGATATAAAGTAATAATAGTTAAAGCAGATAAAGATAATATCTGAAGAAAACTTACCTATCAAGGAGCCAAGGAGGTATCCAGTTGACCGCGAAGTATAAATGAAAGCAATATTTTTCGTATCTGTGCGAACAGCAAGTTGCAAGTCCAGAAGTGTTGGTCCAGGAATGGCAATGCATAGCCCCTGAAAGTTTAAAACACAACTGCAATTCATACAAAAAAACTGATTGTCCAAAAACAGTTAATCTGAAATTTAATAATCAAAAATCTGAATTATTTTCAAAAACCAATATCGGAATTTTCAGTTTCCAAAAATTATTTATCTGAAATATATCCGAAATTCAGTGAGTCGAGTTCGTTCAGTCGTTAGCGCTCCAGGCTCTAATTTAAGTTCCCAGGTGGGTCCCTTCTCCCCAACCTTCTCGGGGTCCTCGTGACCTGACCATTTAGCCCGTGGTTCTCAACCTTTTATGCTTCACGTACCCTCTGGAAATGTGTAACTGGCGTACCCCTTGTATAGGTAGATAAAACTACAGCTATAGTATAACAATGGTTATTTTTACTTTGTTACTAGATCTAATAACTTTTGAGCTCTCACGGCGTACCCTTAAAAAATTTACCGCGTACCCCACGTTGAAAACCCCTAATTTAGCCCATTGTGTGCAAAAAGGTGACGCTCAGAGGTAAAGCAATACAACTGATAAACCGCTTATCAGAAATATCGAATACTCCAAACCGTTATCTTTTTTATATAAATATTTTTATTAATCATCATCTCACATAACTAGAGCCGGCGCGAGGCGGGTTCAGCCGGTTCAGCGCGTTCCCCGGAACTTGGTCCCGCGCTTTAAATGGCCCCGCGGTTCACAAAAAGCTCATCGTAAAAAACGACGCCATTTTCCTATTTTTAACACAGCATCCGATACAGCGTATCGTCGTTCCTCTAGCTCCACGTCCCCCACCAGAGCGCAGGTCAGTTATTTTCCAAGCCCAATAATTAATTTCCCACTAATTAATGTTTAATTTCCAAATCCAATCTCAGAATCCGCTAACCGATGATTAACTATTCTTTCAATAGAAAGCGAAATCGGTCAGTTTTGATGACGTAATTAAAATTTTGCGGCGAAAAAGGCAAGAAAAATTATGCAATATTTATAATATATTCGGTGTTCCTATAAGTCAGTGTCTCGCAAACTGTGTGCCGCGAGAGATTCCAAGTGTGCCGCGAGAGATTTTCAAATTGACACTAGATATTCCAAAGATTTCATTTTGACTTGTGTTATCGACGTGCTTTAATAAAAATCTTTCAGATTTTATCAACTGGAATTTATAATATATTCGGTGTTCCTATAAGTCAGTGTCTCGCAAACTGTGTGCCGCGGCACAGTAGTGTGCCGCGAGAGATTCCAAGTGTTGCATCTGTAAGTATTTATCAAACTTTTTTCAAATTTTGGTATTAATTTTTGATAATTTCAAGCCATAGAATGGACAAATATTTAAAACAAATACCGAGTTATGATTAATTATATTTATTATTATATTTATTTTAAATAAAATGCATTTAACGAAACTTCAATTTTCCTCTTTTTACGTAACCATCAAAAATTCTTTTTTAGGTGTGCCGCGGGAAAAAAATTAGATTCAGTGTGCCGCGGGAAAAAAATTAGATTCAGTGTGCCGCAGAGTAAAAAAGTTTGCGAGACACTACTATAAGTTGTATGTAGATATGTACCGCACTTTGTACTTATAATAAATAATTTATTATTATAAAATTTAGAAGTACATATAAATGTTTTTTTTTTTTGGTCCCGCACATAACACAAATATATATATTTTTTTACATTTGACCAGCCAAACTAATACTTATCTGCACGAAAAATCGATGAGCATTATGTATCATACATATTACAGTCTGCCCTACAAAAATATTACAGATTTTCATGTTATGTGAATGGGAATCTAATTTCGAAGCTCTATAACTTCTAAAATATGCATTTAATGGAAGAATGTGACTGAATATAGATTACAGATCATAACCAAATCTATTTAAATCTCGATTTCCAACAATATTCGTTCAGTACTTAGAGTTGCAAAACTTAATAAATAAATTAACAAAAAATGGAAAAAAAAAGATATTAATATAATATTTAATTTATTTAAAGGGTATGAAAGCTAGAATATTTCACAACAGTAATGCGTGATAAGAATTTACTTCAGAAGAAATTAATTAAAACTTATATAATAAACCAATCATTTAATAAAATATCAAACCATTTAATAAAATAAATATATATTTTAGTTTCCTTTTTTTTTCTCGATTTTTATTTCCCCTTCCTTTTCTTTTTTCGACTGCTACCTGCCCACCCCTTTACTTTTTTGGCTGGACTGTTACTTGCTCCCCCCCCCCCCCCCCATTACCTTCGTGGACACAAAGGGTAGTTTGTTTTTTAATCTATTTTAAACGTTGGACATATATTTAGTAGGGGGCTAATAAAATTATACAAAGACAACCGTTTTACAGAAGGTAGACAAGTTTGAGATTTAATATTTTTTTTGGGGGGGAGGGACCCCATCGTTCCCTCTCTAGGTAAGTCCTGCTGTTTAGGGGGCGGGGGTGTCTCAGTCGGTAGCGCGCCAGGCTCGTAATCTGTAGTTCCCAGGTTCGAGTCCCAGCTGGGTCAGCGTTGAGATTTATCTCCGAAAAATTCCTCGCCCTGCCCACGGTCAGTAGGGGACAACGATGGGCTTGGAAAGGCCGCCGTCCGTCCGATGGGACGTTAAGACGTGGCCCCGTGTGGAAGAGAGCCATACCCTGTGCACGTTAAAGAACACGCTGGATGGCCTTGACGGGAGGCTACCATCTGTCTCCCAACAGGTGTTTCAGTGGGTCCCCTCCCCCAACCTTCTCTGAGCCTTCGGGGTCCATGTGACCTGGCCATTTAGCCCATGGTGTGCAAAAAAGTGCCGCTCAGAGGTAAAACAACCCAACCCAACCCTGCTGTTTAGTATCAAATAACATGCATTAAAAGTATAAAATTCTCAATTATTAAAACCATTTAGATTTTATCAGAACAATACAATAAACTGCTTACCAATCCAATGAATGAAAGATACAGATTTAATGTTCTTGCAATTTTGAGATACTTTTCCGATATTTTCGGCATTTTCAGAGAGTCTTCGAAATGCTTTACAAATTGTTTCTCTACAGTGACCTATATGCATAGAAAGGAAATACTGTGTGATTTCAACTGCTAAGCAAATATAAGCATAAACACCGAGGGCAGACTATACCACAGTACAGTCGCTCAAAAAAGTATCCGAACACTACGGTTGATTACAAAATTCAGAAAAAATATCTGGCAACGATTTTTTTAGAAATTAGTGATCTGACAACCTTCGTGTCACGTGATTACAGAATTCAGGAAAAATATCTGGAGCGTGTACAGCAACTGTACACGCTCCAGTTACCGTTCACAGCAAACTGGAGCGTGTGCAGTAACTGCACACGCTCCAGTTTGCTGTGAACGGTAACTGCACACGCTCAATATTTCCGTGAGTGAGCCCACACGATCTAATATCAAAATAATATGACCACCTACAGTCGCTCAAATAAATGTCCGAACACTATGGTTGATTACAGAATTCAGAAAAAATATCTGGAGCGTGTACAGCAACTGTACACGCTCCAGTTACCGTTCACAGCAAACTGGAGCGTGTGCAGTTACTGCACACGCTCAATATTTCCGTGAGTGAGCCCACACGATCCAGGTCTTTGTGAGCTCACACGATCCAATGTGCTGTGAACATTAACCACAACTGCTCCAGTTTGCTGTCAACGGTAACTGCACACGCTCCATATTCATTGCATTATATATTTATATGCATTATATATATCAAAAAAAAATCCGAACACTATGGTTGATTTCAGAATTCAGAAAAAATATCTGGCAACGATTATTTTTAGAAATTAGTGATCTGGCAACCTTCGTGTCACGTGACACGAAGGTTGCCAGATCACTAATTTCTAAAAATATCGTTGCCAGATATTTTTTCTGAATTTTGTAATCAACCGTAGTGTTCGGATACTTTTTTGAGCGACTGTACAATCTGTACAGTGGACGGCTTTAACGTTCCATCCGACGTGCCCTTCTAAGACAATCTGTATCTCCTTTCTCTCAAGGAAAGAGTGCGGGAAAGCGGAGAAAATCTCGTAGCAAGCGTAGTGAAGACTCGAAGGTTCGAACATCAGATTACGAGTCGGTGGGGTAGCACCTATTTCACCCCCGTATCAAAAGGTAAGGGAAAGAAACTTACAGTTCTTCATATAGCTCATTTATCGTCCATTCATTTGCTCCAGATTTTTTTTATTTGCGAAATAAACAGGGTGGGTTGTTTTACCTCTGAGCGGCACTTTTTTTAACACCATGGGCTAAATGGCCAGGCCATAAGAACCCCGAAGGCTCAGAGAAGGTTGGGAGAGGGGACCCACTGAAACAGTTGTTGGGAGACCGATGGGTAGCCGTCAAGGCCATCCAGCGTCAGGGGCGGGGGTGGCTCAGTCGGTAGCGCGCCAGGCTCGTAATCTGTAGTTCCCAGGTTCGAGTCCCAGCTGGCTCAGCGTTGAGATTTACCTCCGCAAAATTCTCCGCCCTGCACACGGTCAGTAGGGGACACCGATGGGCTTGGAAAGGCCGCCAAACGTCGGATGGGAAGTTAAGCGTGGTCCCTTGTGCGGGAGCCCTGTACACATTAAAGAACACGCTGGATGGCCTTGACGGTAGGCTACCATCTGCCTCCCAACAGTTGTTTCAGTGGGTCCCCTCCCCCAACCTTCTCTGAGCCTTTGGGGGCCATGTGACCTGGCCATTTGGCCCATGGTGTGCAAAAAAAAGTGCCGCTCGGAGGTAAAACAACCCAACCTAAACCTATAGGAGTCATTGGGTTGTTTTACCTCTGAGCGGCACTTTTTGTGCACGCAATGGGCCAAATGGTCAGGTCACAAGGACCAGAGAAGGTTGGGGGAAGAGGACCCACTGGAGAGCTGTTAGGAGACAGATGGAATCCTACCGTTAAAACTTCGCTGACGTGTACTTGTATGGCTCTCTTGCTCACGGAGCCATGGCTTTTCGTCCCATCCGACGGACGGCGTCCTTTCCAAGCCCGTCAGTGTCCCCTATACTGACCGAGGGCAGGGCGGGGAGTTTTGCGGAGATAAATCTCAACGCTGGCCCAGATGGGACTCGAACCTCCTGGCAACCCAGAGGAATCATTGGACGATGAAATGCCTACTGTGTTTAGAGTTAGGCATCTTTGCGATTTCACTATTGCTATTCCTAATCTTTCAAATAAATATCCCGCAAAAAAAGCAGCAAATTCTTAAAAAGTTACTCGCCTTAGCCTGTTGAATAGAATGGTGATAAAACAGCTTCGTTTACAGTTGTTTGGGTTGTTTTACCTCTGAGCGGCACTTTTTTGCACACCATGGGCTAAATGGCCAGGTCACATGGACCCCGAAGGCTCAGAGAAGGTTGGTGAAGGGGACCCACTGGAACAGCTGTTGGGGGACAGATGGTAGCCTCCCGTCAAGGCCATCCAGCGTGTTCTTTAACGTTGGGTTGTTTTACCTCTGAGCGGCACTTTTTTGCACACCATGGGCTAAATGGCCAGGTCACATGGACCCCGAAGGCTCAGAGAAGGTTGGGGGAGGGGACCCACTGGAACAGCTGTTGGGAGACAGATGGTAGCCTCACGTCAAGGCCATCCAGTGTGTTCTTTAACGTTGGGTTGTTTTACCTCTGAGCGGCACTTTTTTTTGCACGCCATGGGCTAAATGGCCAGGTCACATGGACCCCGAAGGCTCAGAGAAGGTTGGGGGAGGGGACCCACTGGAACAGCTGTTGGGAGACAGATGGTAGCCTCCCGTCAAGGCCATCCAGGGTGTTCTTTAACGTGCACAGGGTATGGCTCTCCCACACACGGGCCACGGCTTAACGTCCCATCCGACGGACGGCGGCCTTTCCAAGCCCATCGGTGTCCCCTACTGACCGTGGGCAGGGCGGGGAATTTTGCGGAGATAAATCTCAATGCTGACCCAGCTGGGACTCGAACCTAGGAACTACAGATTACGAGCCTGACGCGCTACCGACTGAGCCACCCCCGCCCCATTTCGTTTACAGTAGCATAACTTTACATAGAACTAGATCCATATCTAAAGCAATAATCATGATTAAGGATACATACACGCCAACATCAGCTTGAACGGTTTAGCGTTATGAAGATATTCCAACTTTTCGGCCTCTTTCCCGGAACTATTACCAACTAAACTGTAGCACGTGTTGAATGTTCATAATACTGAATCGCTCAAACATCTCTTGTGGCCTTACTCTAGCGCAGTAAATTATTATATCCCGACCCCCAATTGCATTTGCCAATGAATCTAAATAACATCAGAATTGAGTTGGAGTTGTTTTACTAATGACAAGCACTTTTTTTGCACCCAATGGGGCGGGGTGGCTCAGTCGGTAGCGCGCCAGGCTCGTAATCTGTAGTTCCCAGGTTCGAGTCCCAGCTGGTCAGCGTTGAGATTTATCTCCGCAAAATTCCCCGGCCTGCCTACGGTCAGTAGGAGACATCAATGGGCTTGGAAAAGGCCGTCGTCCTTCGGATGGGACGTTAAGCCGTGGTCCGTGTGCGGAGAGCCATACTCTTTGCAGTTAAAGAATACGCTGATGGCCTTGACGGGAGGCTACCATCTGTCACCCAACAGCTGATCCAGTGGGTAGCCACCCCCAACCTTCTCTGAGCCTTCGGAGTCCATGTAACCGGCCATTTAGCCCATGATGTGAAAAAAGTGCCGCTCAGAGGTAAAACAACCCAACTCAACTTTTTATGCTTCATGTACCCCTTGGAAATGTGTTTGTAACTGGGGCACCCCTTGTATAGATAGATAAAACTATAGTTATAGTATAACAATAGGAATAAAATAAAACATATATATCAGTGGTTCTCAACCTTTTATGCTTCACGTACCCCCTGGAAATGTGTATGTAACTGGCGTACCCCTTGTATAGATAGATAAAACTATAGTTATAGTATAACAATGGGAATAAAATAAAACATATATATCAGTGGTTCTCAACCTTTTATGCTTCACGTACCCCCTGGAAATGTGTATGTAACTGGGGCACCCCTGGTATAGATAGAAAAACTATAGTTAAAGTATAAAAATGGGAATAAAATAAAACATATATATCAGTGGTTCTCAACCTTTTATGCTTCACGTACCCCCTGGAAATGTGTATGTAACTGGGGCACCCCTTGTATAGATAGATAAAACTATAGTTATAGTATAACAATGGGAATAAAATAAAACATATATATCAGTGGTTCTCAACCTTTTATGCTTCACGTATCCCCTGGAAATGTATATGTAACTGGGGCACCCCTTGTATAGATAGATAAAACTATAGTTATAGTATAACAATGGGAATAAAATAAAACATATATATCAGTGGTTCTCAACTTTTTATGCTTCACGTACCCCCTGGAAATGTGTATGTAACTGGGGCACCCCTTGTATAGATAGATAAAACTATAGTTATAGTATAACAATGGGAATAAAATAAAACATATATATCAGTGGTTCTCAACTTTTTATGCTTCACGTACCCCCTGGAAATGTGTATGTAACTGGGGCACCCCTTGTATAGATAGATAAAACTATAGTTATAGTATAACAATGGGAATAAAATAAAACATATATATCAATGGTTCTCAACCTTTTATGCTTCACGTACCCCCTGGAAATGTGTATGTAACTGGCGTACCCCTTGTATAGATAGATAAAACTATAGTTATAATATAACAATGGGAATAAAATAAAACATATATATCAGTGGTTCTCAACCTTTTATGCTTCACGTACCCCCTGGAAATGTATATGTAACTGGCGTACCCCTTGTATAGATAGATAAAACTATAGTTATAGTATAACAATGGGAATAAAATAAAACATATATATCAGTGATTCTCAACCTTTTATGCTTCACGTACCCCCTGGAAATGTGTATGTAACTGGCTTACCCCTTGTATAGATAGATAAAACTATAGTTATAGTATAACAATGGGAATAAAATAAAACATATATATCAGTGGTTCTCAACCTTTTATGCTTCACGTACCCTCTGGAAATGTGTATGTAGTTGGCGTACCCCTTGTATAGATAGATAAAACTCTACTTATAGTATAACAATGGGAATAAAATAAAACATATATATCAGTGGTTCTCAACCTTTTATGCTTCACGTACCCCCTGGAAATGTGTATGTAACTGGCGTACCCCTTGTATAGATAGATAAAACTATAGTTATAGTATAACAATGGGAATAAAATAAAACATATATATCAGTGGTTCTCAACTTTTTATGCTTCACGTACCCCCTGGAAATGTGTATGTAACTGGGGCACCCCTTGTATAGATAAATAAAACTATAGTTATAGTATAACAATGGGAATAAAATAAAACATATATATCAGTGGTTCTCAACCTTTTATGCTTCACGTACCCCCTGGAAATGTGTATGTAGTTGGCGTACCCCTTGTATAGATAGATAAAACTCTACTTATAGTATAACAATGGGAATAAAATAAAACATATATATCAGTGGTTCTCAACCTTTTATGCTTCACGTACCCCCTGGAAATGTGTATGTAACTGGCGTACCCCTTGTATAGATAGATAAAACTATAGTTATAGTATAACAATGGGAATAAAATAAAACATATATATCAGTGGTTCTCAACTTTTTATGCTTCACGTACCCCCTGGAAATGTGTATGTAACTGGGGCACCCCTTGTATAGATAGATAAAACTATAGTTAAAGTATAACAATGGGAATAAAATAAGACATATATATCAGTGGTTCTCAACCTTTTATGCTTCACGTACCCCCTGGAAATGTGTATGTAACTGGCGTACCCCTTGTATAGATAGATAAAACTATAGTTATAGTATAACAATGGGAATAAAATAAAACATATATATCAGTGGTTCTCAACCTTTTATGCTTCACGTACCCCCTGGAAATGTGTATGTAACTGGGGCACCCCTTGTATAGATAGATAAAACTATAGTTATAGTATAACAATGGGAATAAAATAAAACATATATGTCAGTGGTTCTCAACTTTTTATGCTTCACGTACCCCCTGGAAATGTGTATGTAACTGGGGCACCCCTTGTATAGATAAATAAAACTATAGTTATAGTATAACAATGGGAATAAAATAAAACATATATATCAGTGGTTCTCAACCTTTTATGCTTCACGTACCCCCTGGAAATGTGTATGTAACTGGCGTACCCCTTGTATAGATAGATAAAACTATAGTTATAGTATAACAATGGGAATAAAATAAAACATATATATCAGTGGTTCTCAACCTTTTATGCTTCACGTACCCCCTGGAAATGTGTATGTAACTGGGGCACCCCTGGTATAGATAGAAAAACTATAGTTAAAGTATAACAATGGGAATAAAATAAAACATATATATCAGTGGTTCTCAACCTTTTATGCTTCACGTACCCCCTGGAAATGTGTATGTAACTGGGGCACCCCTTGTATAGATAGATAAAACTATAGTTATAGTATAACAATGGGAATAAAATAAAACATATATATCAGTGGTTCTCAACCTTTTATGCTTCACGTATCCCCTGGAAATGTATATGTAACTGGGGCACCCCTTGTATAGATAGATAAAACTATAGTTATAGTATAACAATGGGAATAAAATAAAACATATATATCAGTGGTTCTCAACTTTTTATGCTTCACGTACCCCCTGGAAATGTGTATGTAACTGGGGCACCCCTTGTATAGATAGATAAAACTATAGTTATAGTATAACAATGGGAATAAAATAAAACATATATATCAGTGGTTCTCAACTTTTTATGCTTCACGTACCCCCTGGAAATGTGTATGTAACTGGGGCACCCCTTGTATAGATAGATAAAACTATAGTTATAGTATAACAATGGGAATAAAATAAAACATATATATCAATGGTTCTCAACCTTTTATGCTTCACGTACCCCCTGGAAATGTGTATGTAACTGGCGTACCCCTTGTATAGATAGATAAAACTATAGTTATAATATAACAATGGGAATAAAATAAAACATATATATCAGTGGTTCTCAACCTTTTATGCTTCACGTACCCCCTGGAAATGTATATGTAACTGGCGTACCCATTGTATAGATAGATAAAACTATAGTTATAGTATAACAATGGGAATAAAATAAAACATATATATCAGTGATTCTCAACCTTTTATGCTTCACGTACCCCCTGGAAATGTGTATGTAACTGGCTTACCCCTTGTATAGATAGATAAAACTATAGTTATAGTATAACAATGGGAATAAAATAAAACATATATATCAGTGGTTCTCAACCTTTTATGCTTCACGTACCCCCTGGAAATGTGTATGTAGTTGGCGTACCCCTTGTATAGATAGATAAAACTCTACTTATAGTATAACAATAGGAATAAAATAAAACATATATATCAGTGGTTCTCAACCTTTTATGCTTCACGTACCCCCTGGAAATGTGTATGTAACTGGCGTACCCCTTGTATAGATAGATAAAACTATAGTTATAGTATAACAATGGGAATAAAATAAAACATATATATCAGTGGTTCTCAACTTTTTATGCTTCACGTACCCCCTGGAAATGTGTATGTAACTGGGGCACCCCTTGTATAGATAAATAAAACTATAGTTATAGTATAACAATGGGAATAAAATAAAACATATATATCAGTGGTTCTCAACCTTTTATGCTTCACGTACCCCCTGGAAATGTGTATGTAACTGGCGTACCCCTTGTATAGATAGATAAAACTCTACTTATAGTATAACAATGGGAATAAAATAAAACATATATATCAGTGGTTCTCAACCTTTTATGCTTCACGTACCCCCTGGAAATGTGTATGTAACTGGCGTACCCCTTGTATAGATAGATAAAACTATAGTTATAGTATAACAATGGGAATAAAATAAAACATATATATCAGTGGTTCTCAACTTTTTATGCTTCACGTACCCCCTGGAAATGTGTATGTAACTGGGGCACCCCTTGTATAGATAGATAAAACTATAGTTAAAGTATAACAATGGGAATAAAATAAGACATATATATCAGTGGTTCTCAACCTTTTATGCTTCACGTACCCCCTGGAAATGTGTATGTAACTGGCGTACCCCTTGTATAGATAGATAAAACTATAGTTATAGTATAACAATGGGAATAAAATAAAACATATATATCAGTGGTTCTCAACCTTTTATGCTTCACGTACCCCCTGGAAATGTGTATGTAACTGGGGCACCCCTTGTATAGATAGATAAAACTATAGTTATAGTATAACAATGGGAATAAAATAAAACATATATGTCAGTGGTTCTCAACTTTTTATGCTTCACGTACCCCCTGGAAATGTGTATGTAACTGGGGCACCCCTTGTATAGATAAATAAAACTATAGTTATAGTATAACAATGGGAATAAAATAAAACATATATATCAGTGGTTCTCAACCTTTTATGCTTCACGTACCCCCTGGAAATGTGTATGTAACTGGCGTACCCCTTGTATAGATAGATAAAACTATAGTTATAGTATAACAATGGGAATAAAATAAAACATATATATCAGTGGTTCTCAACCTTTTATGCTTCACGTACCCCCTGGAAATGTGTATGTAACTGGCGTACCCCTTGTATAGATAGATAAAACTATAGTTATAGTATAACAATGGGAATAAAATAAAACATATATATCAGTGGTTCTCAACCTTTTATGCTTCACGTACCCGCTGGAAATGTGTATGTAACTGGCGTACCCCTTGTATAGATAGATAAAACTCTATTTATAGTATAACAATGGGAATAAAATAAAACATATATATCAGTGGTTCTCAACCTTTTATGCTTCACGTACCCCCTGGAAATGTGTTTGTAACTGGCGTACCCCTTGTATAGATAGATAAAACTATAGTTGTAGTATAACAATGGGAATGAAACATATATATATACACATTAAATTTTGTATTTATAAATTACATATATCGATAAACACAAAAAATGACATTTTTGCACAGCAGTGTTGCCAACTTAGCGACTTTGTTATTAGAACTAGCGACTTTTGAGCTCCAACGGCCTATCCCAAAAATTTTACCGCGTACCCTACGTTGAGAACCTTTGTTCTAGGATAGGGGCGGGGGTGGCTCAGTCGGTAGCGCGCCAGGCTCGTAATCTGTAGTTCGCAGGTTCGAGTCCCAGCTGGGTCAGCGGTGAGATTTATCTCCGCAAAATTCCCCGCCCTGCCCACGGTCAGTAGGGGACACCGATGGGCTTGGAAAGACCGCCCTCCGTCCGATGGGACGTTAAGCCGTGGCCCCGTGTGCGGAAGAGCCATACCCTGTGCACGTTAAAGAACACGCTGGATGGCCTTGACGGGAGGCTACCATCTGTCTCCCAATAGCTGTTCCAGTGGGTCCCCTCCCCCAACCTTCTCTGAGCCTTCGGAGTCCATGTGACCTGGCCATTTAGCCCATGGTGTGCAAAAAAGTGCCGCTCAGAGGTAAAACAACCCAACCCTGTTCTAGGATATTGAAACTAAATTCAAAGACTAAGTCTAAGTTATCGAGACAAGTTTTGAAGAGAAAAATAATATTAAGTTGGAATAACGTACTTGAGAAGTGAGCAGAGCATTTGCCTGTCTCTCCTTGGCGTTTCAGGGCCGTTGCTAGATATCTCTTCTTCCAGAGTTCCTCCCACACGACTGAAATGTGCGGCCACAAATAACCAAGTGGTAAATCAGACTCAGCATCTCCACGTCCGTTATTATCAAGAGAATGATGCAATAAAAGCCCAGTTCTTACCTCACTTAAAAACCACTTGTTCTTAAAAAATCTGTATCTTTCATTCATTGGATTGGTAAGCGATTTATTTTATTGTTCTGAACAGATATCTGATAAAAACCACTTGTTCTTAAAGCCGCTTCTTCATAAAAAAAGAAATTCTTTCTGAAAACCTTAAAAATTTATTCGTTCAGTACTTTCCCACTGGTGTAACAAATCGTTTTCCCCAATTTGTTTTGTGTGAAATTAACCTCGACTCATCTTCAGTGTCAGACCACGGGGATGGCGAGGGGTAGCAGAGATGGGGGTGGCGGATTAAGGATGATTTCGAAATTGGCGAATGGTGTCATAAATTAAGGGTGGGGTTGGCTCAGTCGGTAGCGCGCGAGGCTCGTAATATTTATTTACAGGTTCGAGTCCCAGCTGGGACAGCGTTGAGATTTATCTCCGAAAAATTCCCCCCCTCCACCTGCCCACGGTCAATAGGGGACACCGATGGGCTTGAAAAGACCGCCGTCGTCGGAGGGGACGTTAAGCCGTGGCCCCCTATGCGGGCGAGCCATACCCTGTGCATGTTAAAGAACACGCTGGATGGCCTTGAAGGGAGGCTACCATATGTCTCCCAACAACTGTTCCAGTGGGACTCCTCCCCCAACCTTCTCTGAGCCTTCGGGGTCCTTGTGACCTAGCCATTTTGCCCATGGTGTGCAAAAAAGTGCCGCTCAGAGGTAAAATAACCCAACGTTAAAGAACACGCTGGATGGCCTTGACAGGAGGTTACCATCTGTCTCCCAACAGCTGTTCCAGTGGGTCTCCTCCCCCAACCTTCTCTCAGCCTTCGGGGTCCTTGTGACCTAGCCATTTTGCCCATGGTGTGCAAAAAAGTGCCGCTCAGAGGTAAAATAACCCAACGTTAAAGAACACGCTGGATGGCCTTGACGGGAGGCTACCATCTGTCTCCCAACAGATGTTCCAGTGGGTCTCCTCCCCCAATCTTCTCTGAGCCTTCGGGGTCCTTGTGACCTAGCCATTTAGCCCATGGTGTGCAAAAAAGTGCCGTTCAGAGGTAAAAGAATAACCGAAACCCAAGCCATAGCCTGTACACCTTTAAAAACACGCCGGATAGTCCTGACGGGAGGCTTCCATCTATCTCCTAACAGCTGTCCAGTGGATCCCCTTCCCCCAACCATCTCTGATCTCTCGGGGTCTTTGTGACCAGCCCATTTAGCCTACTGCGTGCACAAAAGTGCGGTTTAAAGGTAAAGTAGCCCAACCAAATGCTTGTTATAAATCGTTAAATGAGCGCCACCGTCGTCTCCCAGACTTTGAGATAATGAGTCCAACTACTCCCACTGTTTAATCTTGGAGGAGCTACTAGATCTCATATCCGTCAAAATGGATGTTTTCCCTAACCTCCTATTGTGTTTTAGCCTGTCATTTGCTACTAGATCGGTTCCTCAGTTTATGCATTTGTCGGCTTATGTTCCCGACGCAAAGTTCCATGGTAAATAAAATAAATAAATGCCCCCTCACGCAGCTGCTTGCCACACAGGTCTGACAGGAGACTGTCAGTTACATGCCATAGTAGAAGGTCTGAGAGGATGGCAGGACCTCAGTAGAAAAACAACACGAACATCCATGCCTTACCCTCCCAGCTGGGTCAGCGTTGAGATTTATCTCCGCAAAAATTCCCCGCCCTTCCCACGGTCAGTAGGGGACACCGATGGGCTTGGAAAGGCCGCCGTCCGTCGGATGGGACGTTAAGCCGTGTCCCCGTGTGCGGGAGAGCCATACCCTGTGCACGTTAAAGAACACGCTGGATGGCCTTGACGAGATGCTACCATCTGTCTCCCAACAGCTGTTCCAGTGGGTCCCCTCCCCCAACCTTCTCTGAGTCTTCGGGGTCCATGTGACCTGGCCATTTAGCCCATGGTGTGCAAAAAAATACCGCTCAGAGGTAAAACAACCCAACCCAACCCATGCCTTACCCAGGGCTCGAACCCAGGTCCCTTAGATTAGCAGCCAAGCGCGCTAACCACTACAAGTTGGGTTGGATTGGTTTGGTCAGGTCACTTGGACTCCGAAGCCTCAGAGAAGTTTGGGGGAAGGGTCCCACTGCAATAGCTGTTGGGAGACAGATGGTAGCCTCCCGTGAAGTCCATCCAGCGTGTTCTTTAACGTGCACATGGTATGGCTCTCCCGCACACAGAGCCACTGCTTAACGTCCCATCCGACGGACGGCGGTCTTTCCAAGCCCATCGGTGTCCCCTACTATCCGTGGGCAGGGCGGAGAATTTTGAGGAGATAAATCTCAACGCTGACTCAGCAGGGACTCGAACCTGGGAACTACAGATTACGACTCTAGGTGGTGTTGGCTGACACGCTACTGACTGAGCCACACGCGCCCCACCACTACAAGTAATGAATGAAATCTTGTCATGGGCTATAAAAAGATTACCCCCTCCCCCATACTTTCCTCCTCCTCATAAAAAAGGGTAAGTATTAAAACCATTATTCTGATATATATTTCAACACGAGGTATAATAAATTACAATGAAAAGAAAGCTTATAATATAGTATATGATGGGAACTATTAGAAAAATCTCTGTCACTCATCACTTTTTCTTCCCCCTTTAAAAAGAATAGTCTTCCACCATACACTGCCATATTATTATTATTGACATCGTCTTATGGTCAGTTCTCAAATTTCAGAGTTTTCAAATTTCTCAGCATAGTTTTCATTGAAATGGCTAGCGGTCATATCTCTCAGCTGATGAACTGCAGCGGATCTGTTATGCCATGAAGTTTCCTTCCAACAAACGCCTGTTCCTGCCTCTCCGAGCCTTTTTTTTTAGGGGCGGGGGTGGCTCAGTCGGTAGCGTGCCAGGCTCGTAATCTGTAATTCCCAGGTTCGAGTTACAGCTAGGTCAGCGTTGAGATTTATCTCCGCAAAATTCCCCGCCCTGCCCACAGTCAGTAGTGGACACCGATGGGCTTGGAAAGGCCGCCGTCCGTCGGATGGGACGTAAAGCCGTGGTACCGTGTACGGAAGAGCCATACCCTGTGCACGTTAAAGAACATGCTGGATGGTCTTGACGGGAGGCTACCATCTGTCTCCCAACAGCTGTTCCAGTGGGTCCCCTCCCCCAACCTTCTCTGAGCCTTCGGGGTCCATGTGACCTGGCCATTTAGCCCATGGTGTGCAAAAAAGTGCCGCTCAGAAGTAAAACAACCCAACGTTAAAGAACACGCTGGATGGCCTTGACGGTAGGCTACCATCTGTCTTCCAACAGCTGTTCCAGTGGGTCCCCTCCCCCAACCTTCTCTGAGTCTTCGGGGTCCATGTGACCTGGCCATTTAGCCCATGGTGTGCAAAAAAGTGCCGCTCAGAGGTAAAACAACTCAACGTTAAAGAACACGCTGGATGGCCTTGACGGTAGGCTACCATCTGTCTTCCAACAGCTGTTCCAGTGGGTCCCCTCCCCCAACCTTCTCTGAGTCTTCGGGGTCCATGTGACCTGGCCATTTAGCCCATGGTGTGCAAAAAAGTGCCGCTCAGAGGTAAAACAACTCAACGTTAAAGAACACGCTGGATGGCCTTGACGGTAGGCTACCATCTGTCTTCCAACAGCTGTTCCAGTGGGTCCCCTCCCCCAATCTTCTCTGAGCCTTCGGGGTCCATGTGACCTGGCCATTTAGCCCATGGTGTGCAAAAAAGTGCCGCTCAGAGGTAAAACAACTCAACGTTAAAGAACACGCTGGATGGCCTTGACGGTAGGCTACCATCTGTCTTCCAACAGCTGTTCCAGTGGGTCCCCTCCCCCAACCTTCTCTGAGTCTTCGGGGTCCATGTGACCTGGCCATTTAGCCCATGGTGTGCAAAAAAGTGCCGCTCAGAGGTAAAACACTCAACGTTAAAGAACACGCTGGATGGCCTTGACGGTAGGCTACCATCTGTCTTCCAACAGCTGTTCCAGTGGGTCCCCTCCCCCAACCTTCTCTGAGCCTTCGGGGTCCATGTGACCGGGCCATTTAGCCCATGGTGTGCAAAAAAGTGCCGCTCAGAGGTAAAACAACACAACCCAACCGAGGCTTTTATCTCCTGCATTTGCACGAATGGCGAACGTTTTTGAGACCATTGCCATACACTTGATTATTTTGCCTCCTGATTTTCGGCAGAGTTCGGATGCTCCGGCCACAAATGTACGAAAATTTTTTCAAATTCCCTTTGAAAGTCATCAGTCGGATCAGCCTTTTTATCCATGTCGCACTTGATTGTGCTTCCACCATGCCTTTACTTTTTTTTATGGCTTTACAGGATTTTGTAGTGACGTAAAATAGGTTAGTAAGAAATTTTGCATACATTAGCATGTTCCATGGTACTTTACTCATGATACAGTGTTCGTAATAATTCCGCCACGAAGTCTGCAGTTCCCAGGTTCGAGATTAACGCTGACCTACCTGGGTCAGCGTTGAGATTTATATCCGCAAAACTCCTCGCCCTGCAAAATTCTTCGCTTTATATCTGCAAAACTTCACGCCAGGCTCCCAATCTCAGTAGGACGCTATGGTCAGTAGGGTTGGGTTGTTTTACCTCTGAGCGGCACTTTTTTGCACACCATGGGCTAAATGGCCAGGTCACATGAACCCCGAAGGCTCAGAGAAGGTTAGGGGAGGGGACACACTGGAACAGCTGTTGGAAGACAGATGGTAGCCTCCCATCAAGGCCATCCAGAGTGTTCTTTAACGTGCACAGGGTATGGCTCTCCCACACACGGAGCCACGGCTTAACGTCCCATCCGACCGACGGCGGCCTTTCCAAGCCCATCGGTGTCCCCTACTGACCGTGGGCAGGGCGGGAAATTTTTGCGGAGATAAATCTGAACGCTGACGCAGCTGGGACTCGAACCTGGGAACTACAGATTACGAGACTGGCGCGCTACCGACTGAGCCACCTCCGCCCCATGGTCAGTAGGAGATGGCTTGGTTAGTACAACAATGGGCTTGGAAAGACCGCCGTCCGTCGGATGGGACGTTAAGCCGTGGCTCCGTGTGCGGGAGAGCCATACCCTGTGCACGTTAAAGAACACGCTGGATGGCCTTAACGGGAGGCTACCATCTGTCTCCCAACAGCTGTTCCAGTTGGTCCCCTCTCTCAACCTTCTCTAAGCCTTCGGGGTCTTTGTGATCTGTCCATTTAGTCCATTGTGTGAAAAAAGTACCGCTCACAGGTAAAACAACCCAACCCAACTCGCTACGAAGTGTATCTCCGAGTTAGATTCCTTATCATAACGAATCGTACGTCAAACGTAGGTCTATGATGTAACAAAAGGTGCAAAATAATTCTTCTTGGAAATACGGGCTTGGCAAGAATATTTTTCGGGGGGAGGAGAGGTTAAAAGATTACCAGTGTTGAATAGAATTTATTATTAATATCGTCATCATTTTCCATACCTTTACAACTTTGGAATGCTAATGGTAATCGTCAATATTATTCATATAATTAATAATATAATTATCATTAATATATATATATAATTAACATTTTGCAATACGAATTCATTTTTCGACTGCAATTTAAAACTGGTGAGAGCAACACTGAATTTTCGTGGCCTTTTATTTTGTTATTAACAGGAGATCATAATTCACACACATTGAGTTAGACTGACATTTGACATTTCCAGGGGGTACGTGAAGCATAAAAGGTTGAGAACCACTGATATATATGTTTCGGGGCAGGGGTGGCTCAGTCAGTAGCGCTCCAGGCTCGTAATCTGTAGTTCCCAGGTTCGAGTCCCAGCTGGGTCAGTGTTGAGATTTATCTCCGCAAAATTCCCTGCCCTGCCTACGGTCAGTAGGGGACACCGATGGGCTTGGAAAGGCCGCCGTCCGTCCGATGGGACGTTAAGCCGTGGCACCGTGTGCGGGAGAGCCAAACCCTGTGCACGTTAAAGAACACGCTGGATGGCCTTGACGGGAGACTACCATCTGTCTCCCAACAGCTGTTCCAGTGGGTCCCCTCCCCCAACCTTCTCTGAGCCTTCGGGATCCATGTGACCTGGCCATTTGCCCATGGTGTGCAAAAAAGTGCTGCTCAGAGGTAAAACAATCCAATGTTAAAGAACACGCTGGATAGCCCTGACGGGAGGCTACCATCTGTCTCCCAACAGCTGTTCCAGTGGGTCCCCTCCCCCAACCTTCTCTGAGCCTTCGGGGTCCATGTGACCTGGCCATTTGCCCATGGTGTGCAAAAAAGGTGCCGCTCAGAGGTAAAACAACCCAACGTTAAAGAACACGCTGGATGGCCTTGACGCTGGGAGGCTACCATCTGTCTCCCAACAGCTGTTCCAGTGGGTCCCCTCCCCCAACCTTCTCTGAGCCTTCGGGGTCCATGTGACTTGGCCATTTGCCCATGGTGTGCAAAAAAGTGCCGCTCAGAGGTAAAACAATCCAACGTTAAAGAACACGCTGGATAGCCCTGACGGGAGGCTACCATCTGTCTCCCAACAGCTGTTCCAGTGGGTCCCCTCCCCCAACCTTCTCTGAGCCTTCGGGGTCCATGTGACCTGGCCATTTACCCATGGTGTGCAAAAAAGGTGCCGCTCAGAGGTAAAACAACCCAACGTTAAAGAATACGCTGGATGGCCTTGACGGGAGGTTACCATCTGTCTCCCAACAGCTATTCCAGTGGGTCCCCTCTCCCAACCTTCTCTGAGCCTTCGGGGTCCATGTGACCTGGCCATTTAGCCCATGGTGTGCAAAAAAGTGCCGCTCAGAGGTAAAACAACCCAAACAACCCAACTGACATTTGATGTTACATCATGTCGTTGACATCAACATAAGAGGCAGCACCGAGTATGATTTACTACTCAGTCATTGTTGGGCTGCACATTTCAGTCGAGCAGAACGAAGGTTGCGAGGCCTAATATCCAGCAAAGGTTAGTAACTGTAAGTCAAGAACAGGAGATAAGATTCTATCAACTTCACAAGCACTGCGTACTTCGTTTTTTTTTTCTCCTTTGAGGTCGAAATCAAGATAAAATCGTAAAAACAGAAATGAAACTTTTACGTAAAGTCGTGTAACTCAATAATGAAACTCCTCCACTGCCATATTTTAAAGAGAATAAGGTAAGTGGCTTTATTTTTGGCTCATTATCAATTTAACTGCAATAATGTTTTGTTTTTGTGTTTGGTCTTCTTGTGAATATAAATAAAATAGATTCCAGTTGTTTTACTTGTAAGTGGGAGTTTTGCGGGCAAAATGGTTTAAATTGCCAGTTCATAAGGTCCACTGGCTAGACTGCTGCTAATGGACAAGGAAACCTCCCATCAAGACCATCCAGCGTGTTCTTCAACGTCTACAAGTGTGTCTCTCCTACTCAAGACTACGGGTTGGGTTGGGTTGTTTTACCTCTGAGTGGCACTTTTTTGCACACCATGGACTAAATGGCCAGGTCACATGGACCCCGAAGGCTCAGAGAAGGTTGGGGGAGGGGACCCACTGGAACAGCTGTTGGGAGACAGATGGTAGCCTCCCGTCAAGGCCATCCAGCGTGTTCTTTAACTTGCACAGGGTAATCTCTCCCGCACACGGCGCCACGGCTTAACGTCCCATCCGACGACAGTCGGCCGTTCCAAGCCCATCGGTGTCAGTAGTATCATCACACCCCACCGATCCCCCACTAGTGCTTTCCCCCCTATGACGTCACAGACCACGCCCCCTTATGACGTCGCCGACCACGCCCCCTATGACGCAACATGCCGTAATCATTACGTAGCATGCCACGCCCCTTTATTAATAATTCCTCCCCCTTTATTAAACCCCCCCTTTCCCCTCAGTGGCGCCACCTGTTGACAGTGAGAAGTACTATTTTCCCAAAAAACCCCTATTTTTATTCTAATTCTTCGATTTTTGATTTCCCCCTTTATAAAAAAATTCCTCCCCCTTATGAAAAAACCCCTGGCGCCATCTGGTGCCTGTGAGGAACACTAATTCCCAAAAAGCCCCCTATTTTTATTCTAATTCTTCGATTTTTCTTTATTTTACCCCAATGGTTGACCGGGACTACCGCAGAGTGTTGTGCAGGCTCTGAGACGTAAACGACAGAGACGTCTGTAGACCCTGCCAGTGTGAAGACGTCAAGTGTTTTCATCTCCAGATACTCGAACTAGTACAACTATGCAAAACATCTGTATGGTTCTAGACCTCGACGGTTTCCGTGTAAATGGTCGTTTCCTAGTGCGTGAACTTGGATATGCAACTCTGAATGGGAAATGTGGTGTCTATCGTTTCAATCTTCGACAGCACCAACCTTTGTCAGCAAAAGACAGAAGGACAGCCAACTACGTGTCTAAATATGTGATAGGTCTACCCTTTCATCCTCTACCTCGAGAAAAGGTGTGGTCGCTAGATCACGTCCCTAACATCGTGAAATATGTTTACAAACTTGCACGTACTGAAGAAGCTGCTGTGGTGGGTTACAAAGGAGGTACTGTGGAAAGAATTCTCTTGGAACAATTAAATCTTCCCAGTGTTAATCTCGAACTTTACGGCTGCCCCAAATATTGTGATCTCCCCAAAGTTTCCAAGTTCGAATGCGGATATCACACCGGAGAGGACGTCCACTGCTCTTTAGCAGAAACAGTTGCTTTCTTTGGATGGATCGATCGTCGAGAGCATGTCTCAACAAACACCTGCTTATCAGCTTGTTCCTGATTGGTCGTCTCAGGTGGTGCGGCTCTCTAGTTAAATAGGGAGCGAGTGCTCTGTGCCGCATTGTTCACGATGCAGCCTAGCAATCCAGATGCGTGGTGTCTCGGTGAAGATGTGTACGTCGTGCCCTCACTGTTCAAAAATAAGTTTTCTGTGCACGTACGCCGCTACAAGAAATTTGAAAATGGTGAACTCATCTACCCTACACCAGCAGGAGTTAGCCTCTCCATACCTGAATGGGAGGCTTTGTGTGCCGCGGTACCCCACATAGAGGACAAAGTGAAAATCGGCCCCGATCAACAGACATGGTACGTGATGCACAGTTTACGTGCCTACATGTATCGCACTGCAGATGGTGAACGCTGTGTCGACTTCATCAAAGAATCAGCAGACCAAAGAACTCTACAGTTCCGTGTGGTGAGACGCTGTATAACATTGAACGCTTCGCAGTTGTTCACGCTGGCTATTCACTTAGACGAGGTGATGCGCATTGTGCACAATGTGTGCGGGACCCCCAAAGATCACCAACTCCGTACAGCCATTATGGAACATTCTGAATCCATTCGTCCTTTCCTACTGAGTCCTGTTTTTGACGGTCCCGATTGTGTTTACCCGCTGCTGCTGAATATTTTTCAGCAAGAACTTATGCGTGTGATACCGTTAGATGGACTGCAACCCGAAGAAAAAATACCGACCATCGTAGGGTGGTCTGGTGACTTGGACATTAATGGTCTAGCACAGGTATTTGTGGATACAGCCTGGAAGCGAGGTCTATTGAATTTTGTAGATTCTGGTTTTGTTTGCAATCTAAAATATAATGCTATTGTCGACGAGGCAAAAAATGAAATGTATAAATTAAATAAATAATTATAACCTTATATAATGTGTCTGTCTTTTCATCCTTTGTCATTTTAGTCTTGGTATGGATAGGAGAAAGAAGGTATTAGCTAGTGTGGGTAGTGTAATCGTGACATTGTTAACGATAGCCTTACTTGTATTAGAACTTGTAGCTCCTAGTAAAAATATTCAGTGTGGGGAGTCAAAAGCCTTAGACGGAGAATACAAAATTCGTGTGTGTAACTTAACAGTGGATATCAGACAGTTTATAGGTGACGTTCCTACAGTGACAGGTGTTACACTTTCACTACATCAATGGCAAAACCTGGTGGGGTACGACGTCTGGGTGCAGCAGAAAACAAAACTTTGGAGTCCCATTATTTCGACCCCGAAAGAGGATTCGGTAGTGTAAAAAAGTTGGCACAGAATACGGGACTGCCACTCAAACTCGTCCGAGAATGGTTAGAAAAGCAGCCTGCCTACACGTTACATAAACCTGTTCGCAGAAAGTTCCCTCGTAACAAAGTTTACGTCACAGGGTTAGACGAACAATGGCAAGCCGATCTCATGGTCGTGAAAAATCTAACTCGCTTCAATGACGGGTATCGCTACATATTAACAGTCATCGATGTGTTCTCGAGATACGGGTGGGCGCTGGCCATGAAGGCTAAAACGGGGAAAGAAATGGTCTCAGCTTTCAAAAAAATCCTTTCCAAGGGTCGATCCCCAATGAATTTAAATACTGATCAGGGTACGGAATTTACCAACAGAGTGTTCCAGAAATTCCTGAAAAAGAAAGGTATTCGGTTCTTTGCTACATACTCCGACAAAAAAGCAGCTTTGGTGGAGAGATGGAATCGTACCCTACGCGAGAGACTGGGGAGATATTATACACGCAACAATACCTACCGCTACCTGGACGTGTTGCAGCGTGTTGTAAGGGGATACAATGCCACCGTTCACAGTGCACACGATATGGCCCCCAAGGACGTGACCTTACGCAACGAAGACGTCGTGTGGGTTCGACTCTATCGCAATCCGAGTGTAGTAAAAGAAAACCCAGCATTTAAAGTAGGTGACACAGTTCGACTAGCCAGTGTAAAAGCGCCCTTCAAGAAGGCAGGTACACATTTGTGGACCGAAGAAATATTTATAGTCGACAAGGTATTACAACGACAGCCTCCTGTGTATGTCGTAAGGGATTCTGAGGGAGAAGTGCTGAAAGGCACATTCTATAAATCAGAGCTTCAAAAAGTGACAGAACCCGAACTTTACACGGTTGAGAAAATAATCGAGAGAAAAGGTCAAAAGGCACTGGTCAAATTTCGCGGATATCCCAAACCTTCCTGGATCCCTAAAAAATGGATAGTTTCTACCTGACTCTTCCCTCCACGGCTAGTCAGAATATTTATCCGAACAATTCGCAGACCGATTTCACAGTCCGTCTGGCACAACCCCTAAGACTAAACGGAAAATGGAAAGTGGGACTAGCTGAAGTTCACTTACCGGTGAGCTGGTACAATGTGGATGGTTCTAACGACACATATGAATATTACGCCCCTGCCACCCCTGAAGAATACAGGAAAATCAAACTTAAACCGGGCAAAATAACTCGAATGGAGCTGTTGTCTCTCCTCACCACACAGCTCCCCAAAGAAATAATAGTTTCCTATAACGGTGGTTACTGGGTATTCAAACCGAGTGAGGGGTACGGACTGATGTTTCCTAAAACGAATTTCGGTAAACTTCTGTGTATCGGCGAGGGAGAAGTTGACAAACCCTTCCACCAACGATTTGCCAGCAAACTTTGCAATACACCAACTTTCGACATAGATGACGAGTGTTATTTCTACGTGATCCCGCCAGGTAGTTTCCAAGAACGAAAGGTACCCCACGGACGATACGAAACTGTCGAATCGTTATTCGATGCAATGAACCAGATGTTACCCTACAGGCTGAGAAAAGCTTACCGTTTCAAGCAGCAGGCAGATCACACCGTGTTGATGGATACAGACAAGTCGCATTACATTAAATTTCCTCGATCGAACCCCGGATTAGGTGACATGCTAGGAATTGCTAAATTAGATATACCGCTGAATAAAGTCCTGGGTGACTATCCCATCGATATGAACAGAGGAATGTATGGTATTTATTTGTATTCAGATCTGATTGCTCCTCAGTTGTTAGGCGATACTCACGGTGAACTGTTGCGTGTCGTGAATCCTGCCGTCAGAACCAGTAATAACGAAGCCATTGTTGCTGTATATCAACAGCCTGATTACTACCCCCTTGCAAGGAACAGTTTCGAGAGTGTGAGAATCTTCCTTCGTACCGACACCGGAGAACCGCTGCATTTTAAATTCGGTAAAGTTTTAGTCAAGTTACATTTCTGTCATGAGGGTTAAATTCGTTCCCCCTTCTGCAGACGCCTACGTGAGCTACTACAGGAGCCAGACAGGGAAGGGTGTGTTCCGTGGTCCTCGTTATCAGAGAGGCGACGGGCTAGGAAGCATCTTTGCTAGGATCGGACGTTTCATCAGCCCTCTCGTACGCCCTCTCGTACGACCTGCGCTGTCTACCCTGCGTAAGGGCGGGCTACGGTTCGTTTCAGAGATGTCCCAGGGGCAAAACTTCAAATCTGCAGCCAAAGCGGGGCTCCGTGAAGCGGGTGCCGACCTCTTGCAGCGTGCCAGTTCAAAGCTGCAGGGAGGGAAAGGAATAAAACGTCGTCGTCAGCATCCCAAGGTTCATAAAGTGAAGAGACATTGTACTGTGCAGGACGTGTTTTCATCATGAGCATTCAGAAAATTCACGCTGATTCTGGCGACTGTGCCAATTCAGAACTGGATCTGTTTCTGGTTCCACCCACTGTCTCACAATTAGAAAGAGGCTGTTATGTCAATTATTTACCTGTGGCTTCCTTGGAAGGTAATGCACCACTCGAATTCATCGTGAAGGGGACGGACGATTACATTGATCTATCTCGATGTCACCTACGTCTCGTCTTGAAAATTGTAAAATCCGATGGTACAGCACCGTCGGAAGTGATTGCCCCCTGCAATCATTTCTTCCACGCCCTCTTCAGCCAGGTAGACGTCTTCCTCAACGATCATCTCGTGAGTGCTTCTCACACCCTGTACCCCTACAGGGCGTATCTAGAGACTCTATTGAATTACGGGGCCGATGCCACACGAAGTCAGCTAGGCACCTCGCTCTGGTACCTCGACACCCCAGGTAAAATGGAACTGACCAGCAGGGAGAATGAGGGGTGGCATCAACGCAAGGGGTACGTCAAACCAACAGGTATCGAACTCATCTCGTGGATCCACGCTGACCTGTTTAATCAAGATCGTTACCTACTCAATCAAGTCGACCTGAGACTGCGTTTGCTGAGATCCAAACCCGAATTCTGCCTCATGACAGGTGAAGCAGACCCCTCTTACAAAGTACAGATACACGAAGCTGAATTTTTCGTGCGTAAAGTCAAACCCACTTCGGGTGTCATCCTTGCACACGCTCGCCTGCTGGGTACGGAGAGTGCCAAGTACCCTCTGCGAAGAACGGATTTACGTATGTTTTCCATCGCTTCGGGCCTGACGAGTGTGAACCGTGACAATTTATTTCTCGGCCAGCTCCCTGTACGGCTTGTACTGGGCATGCTGGAAAGTACCAGCCTGAATGGATCGTTCGAAAAAAATCCCTTCAACTTCCAACATTTCGACCTAAACTACATCAGTCTTCACATAGACAGTGATCATCAGTCCTACACCCCCGACTTTACGAATGGGCGCTATCTCCGCTGTTACCAAGGATTATTGGAAGCTGTGGACGCCTGGAAATCCGATAGCGGTATTAACTTATCGCGAAAAGCCTATGGAGAAGGTTTTACATTATTCGGATTCCAATTGACCCCCGAGCAACGTGAATGCAATCAAGTATTTTCTTTAATAAAGAGTGGGAGTGTGAGAGTCGAATTAAAGTTTGCCAAGCCGCTACCCGCATCGGTCACTGTGATCCTGTATGCCGAGTACCAGAATTTGTTGGAAATCCCATTGGATCGTAAAGTCCTGTTTGACTACAGCTCATGAATTCCTATCAGTTAGAATCCATCCTTTCGATGTTACCCACAAGTCTCGGAGTGTTCCCCCGTGACAGACTACCTCACAGAATCAATCAGTCAGAAGCCTTGTTTATCTACAATACCGATCCGTCCTCCCTGCCTGGAACCCACTGGATAGCGGTTTACAAGAAAGGAGTGCAAGTGGATCACTTTGACCCCCTGGGTACGAGTCCCGATGCCTCCATGCAAGAATACTATAGTCGACTAGGCATACGTCACGTCTTACACCCCTCGATACCTCTGCAGGACCCCCTGGGAGACACATGCGGTGCTCACTGTCTGTATTTCCTGTTTAAAAGAGCGTGTGGTTCGACTCTTCCCACAGTACTGCATCGTGATTACACGTGTCGAGTAGACTTTAACGACTGCATGGTGGTGCGATGGCTCTCCGCACTCCTTCAAATATTATAATTGCAGCACCTTCACAGTGTGGGAAGACGACTTTCACTCTGAAACTCATCAAAGAAGCAGCTCAAGTATTCGAACCCCCACCCCAGCGTGTCGTTTACTGCTATGGTGAGTGGCAGCCTGCCTTTGAACCCTTCAAGAAAACGGTGGAATTTTATGAAGGACTACCTACGGATTTGGAATTTGATCCTCACAGACCTACACTTCTGGTACTGGATGACTTGATGGAACAGTCTGTAGCCAGTGAGCGCATATCACAATTGTTTATTCGTGGGGGTCATCATAAAAATATCACGATTGTCCTGATCTTACAAAATCTGTTTTTAAAGGGAAGACATTCGAGGACTATATCGCTCAATGCTCACTACATGTTTTTATTTCGCAATTGTCGGGATGCATCACAAATAACCCACCTGGCGAGACAAGTGTACCCCCATCAATCTAAACTCCTGACGGATGCCTATAGACTGGCTACACAGGTAACCTGCGGTTATTTGTGTGTTGACCTTCATCCCAGAACGTTGGACAGTGAAAGGCTCCGTGCAAAGATTCTTCCATCAGAAGAACCCGAAATACTTTACGTTCCAAATGAAAGTTAAATCTCAAGGTCCGTTCCTTCAGTGCTTACCAAAGCTAGGGGGAAAGCAGCGTACAGCTCTGATGAAGCACATCTCCGACCCCCAGATGTATGCTCTATGTGAAGTGTGTTCGAATTTCTTAAAAGGAAATATACCTGTTTCCCACAGAGTATTAAAGAATTTACGTCAGCACAAGACGGTCATAAGGAGTCTAGCGTCCAAACGTGCATCTTTACGTCACAAGAAGCATCTGCTGCAGCGTGGTTCAGGGTTCATTATACCCCTGCTGACTGCTGCCCTCCCCCTGTTGGTTTCGCTATTTAAAAAAAAATGATTTCTGTAAAAGCTGTGCAGAGAAAAAACATAAGAAAAAAAGTATGTGATTTGGACTCAGAGATGAAGAAAATATTGGAGTCTGACGATGCTGACGATAAATCCGAAAAGTATCTGACTGCTTTGAAAAATTATTTGTTATTCTCAAAACAGCTTGACACTCCACATGAACTAAAAGTCAACATCCCCAGAAGCACTATAGCTGAAGAGCGCCCGCCAAAAGACATTGCTGTACCCATCCGACGTAAGAAAAGAAAATTATCCGAGTGGTCAGCATATTGAAACCTTCTGTAAAATCCAAGCCCTGTGCGCTTGAAGATTTGTGTTAAAAAACCCATGTATTTAAAATGTGCATTACAAAATATCCAATAAAAGAAAGTAAAACCGATATTTGCGTCTCTTGCTTCATTCACTCTTATACTCAATTCAGTTAATTAGTTTTACAAATCCGTGCAGTGTCCCCCCAAACACGGTCTGCCGCGCTCCACAGTCTCACTGGAGTAGTTCTCTAAGCACAGATGCATCCAAGCTTCTCATTGGTCCGTCTTCGGAGCACTCTAAGCTTGGATGCACCGGTGGTTTTTATTGGTTGCCGTCAGCATGCGCTCGCACTGTGGAGCACGACATTGATAAAACTTTCCCCCCTGCCGTAGTGTGTTTCAGCTGGGTAATAAAGAGGCAGATTTTTTGAAACCTTTTTTATTGAAACAATTCACAGACAATAATTTACATGACATATCCAATGCTGGACAGTAAAACAATGACAGATCCGCTGTAGTTTTAAATACAATAAGTTAAATACAATAAGTTAAATACAGTAATTCAAAAGCTGACGACGCCTCAGTGCTGGGTCATTACGTGTGAAATACTAAGGTTCACTAGGAACATTGAAATAATAAGTTTAAAAAGGTCTGTTACGGATACAAGATCCACTACAGATACTGAAATAATAAGGTTCCTTAGGAACATTGAAATAATAAGTTTTAAAAAAAGGTCTGCTACGGATACAAGATCCACTACAGATACTGAAATAATAATAATAATAATAATAATAATAATAAGGTCCCCTAGGAACATTGAAATAAAGTGTGCAGTGAAATAATAAGGTTCACTAGGAACATTGAAATAAATAAAGTGTGCAGTGAAATAAATAAAGCGTGTAATGAAATAATATTTACACTGGTGAGCAACGAAATAATATTTACACTGGTGAGCAACGAAATAGAGTTGTAATACTATGCACACTGAAATAATAAATGAAGATGCAATAATAAATAAATAATAAATTAGTTTACAATAATACATTAGTGTGCAATAATAAATAAAACTGTGCAATTACTCATCCATGAGTTGGATAAGGGTATCCAGGCCCAGGTCATTGTAACCATAAGGTACAGTGAGAGTCGAACCCGGGCTGAGATACCGCTTATCGAGGTTAGCCTTAAACCTTTTTACCATGGGCCTGTTCGTAAGTGACCCATCCACTTTATTACGAACCACATTGAAAGGGACATCGAAGGTCTCGCTGGCTGGGGAATTCCCTAGGACCATGGATTTTAGAAGTTCAAAATTATATTTACACCTGTTTTGCTTCGTGAGAGATATGCCCTTGGCGCGAAGAATTTCATCGCCGTTGCTCAACCGAAGGGCATAACTCTTGGCCCCGGCGCTAATGTAGTCCGTGATGTGTACACCGGGGCCATACTTTGAAGAAATTTCGTCAACGAGACCTCCAAGGAAGGGATTTTGTGATGGTGTGTAGGTGTCGCGAGGAGACGTTGTATAAATCACCGAATCCGTGTCAGAATACATTGCACGACTATCTAATTTCGATAGAAGCTCGTACAGCTTTAGTCTGGCGTGACTCGTCACCATTGCGGCGAGAATCAGGCTTCCACGGGTGTTCGCTGGAGTGGCAGACTCCGCCGGCTTGTGCGTGACAAGTACGGCCTGATCACTGATAACAGCGACGTCAGTGATGACTAGCGATGCGTCCGTCAAGAGCTCCATGTACTTGACAGGACAACTCACAATGGTCGTCTGGGTTCGACTCATGTTCTGCGCATGCTTCCCCCATGACGAATTAAGCGAGACCTTGGAAAGAGTTCGCTTAAGGTTGTTTTTCTCAACTTCCGAGGGGAGGATCCGAACCCCCTCCGCCTGGAAGAAGGCCTCACAGAAGGCTTCCTTTTGCTCCTCGGTCTGCACGTCAGGGGGAAACCCGGAGTAACGCTGCTTCAGTCCCAGAAAAGTGTCTATGTACCCAGCATAGACACCTCCCTTTTTTGTTGTAGGGTCATATTGCAGGATGGTATTAAAGTGCCACACATCGTGGAACTGGAGAAGTCTGTAGCCAGCACGCATCGCAGCGTAAATTTCGAACGTAGGCCAAGATCCTGTCAATGCGCGCTGGTTCACGGTGTGCCGACAAGGGGGTGCCAGCTGTCCATCTGCACAGATCCTACAAAGGGGAAAAAGCAGCTTCCCATTACACCTATAGGGCAGTACAGGGATGAATAAACTGTCGGGGGGTAACAGTGTGGCGTGTGCAATGCCAAAATAGTGGTCGAGGTCCGTGGCGAAATCGGAGGTGATCCGAACCGGGTGACCTTTACCGAATGCAGCCTTCTTGCAAACATAAGGGTACAGGCTGTTGTAATCAACGTAGTTAAGGCTACATCCTAAGTCAACCGATGCAAAGATGGAGAACACCTCCACGCGCCCTCCGTAGAGGTAGTCACGGGCCCCTATACGCCTGATAGGCTCGACGGATTTATAAATTAATGCGACGGACTGGTTTTTGCGCATCAACTCGTCGAATTCGTGCTCCCACATAATTTTGCATGTGTACCCGTTCATCAGCACTTTCAAGGTCTCAAGACGATCCATGGTCCGGGTGTTTAGCAGACCAAATGGCTTTCTCGTGCGCTGATCTATTTTTTCAGGGTTGAAACATTTCAAACAGCAATGAAAGTAACAGCCTAAAAATTCATAATAACAACGGGTACTGTGGCACACGCCGTCCAATTTGTACTGCCCTATCTTATACTCGCCTCCGGGTGATCGCGCAGTTTGAATTTCGATATTGTCCTTGGAAGCCTCATACTCTAACCACGCGAGAGCTTTCAAGGACTGCCGGTCGTTACTAGCCGAATACCCTTGGGCGGGACACACACCGAGGGTATTCTTTTGCAAAAACTTTCCACGGAATATGCGAAGGCAAGCACCGGCAATAGTCAGGTCACGCGCAAATGGATCTACACCTGTGAGATTTAAAAATTCCTCACGGAAAGCTTGGGCACCTCGCCGCAACAGCTCTGTATCTGCCTTGCAGTAATACAGAAGCTGCTGTTGAAAATCCCAGGGTTCAAGGCTTGCTGCGACATACCACTCATTGAATGCTGACAGAGTTTCAGGCTCCATGTCTTCCGGCTGGAAAAAAAGCCGATCAGGGATGGGTCCTGTATATTGTAGATTTTCCTCCTTCACGAATTTAAAGGGGAAAAAGCCTTTCACCGTCTCCAAGTTGAAGGTCTTCGTGAATGATCGAAGAGGAGCCTGAATAAAGGATAACGTGTCGATAAACCTTATTTTAAGGCCAGGTAAAAATATACCTAAAATCTTGGATCCATCGAACACGAGATCCGGTTTTAAAAATTTTCTGTACAGGTAACTAATGATGAACATGCCGTCAAAGCCTTTGAGATTATGCGCTAGGACTGTGGCGTCCTTGAATCGTTGAACCCCGGGACGTTCTTCGGCTAGAATCCAATCCATAAAGGCGTCCGTTTCCGGGAATGAAGCATAGACCCACTCGTCGTCCACTTGGTATGTGACCACACACAGTATCGGTTTCAGCAATCCGTCGGCACACTGCACAGTCTCTACATCAAAGTAGAGATAAGTCTGACCGACAGGGTCAATCTTGCAGGGCTCGACGAATTTTAAAGTGTCAACCTTACAAACGTGTTTTTTCAGGGGATCGTACATGTTGATGCATTTAACACAGCGATGTTGTGTCTGACATGCCTTCAGCAGATGCGCCTGAAAGCATTCAGCCCCGCGCAAATACACACAACACACTGTGCAGAGCAACAACGCCCCTGCATGAACCACATCGGTTGACAGGCACCTGTTGCAGGTCCCCTTGCAAACGTGCCCATTGTTAGAACCCTTTAAACATTTCGGACAGAATTGCTTAACCCCGAAAAATCCCGATGGCTTGGTAATCACATCGTAATGCCCAGCACTAAACAATAAATAGATGTTGTCCCCTCCTTCGGGACCGATGAAGATGGGGAGGAAGGCGTCGTCAGCAGAATACACTACAATCCGGTATTGCACCATGTGCGCTTGAAACAGTTGTACTTCCGGGAGTCCACAGGGGGCAACAGGGACCCCGGCATCCAGGTGTAGATTAAGGGCCTCTGTCTGCTGGAGTGGTCGACGGTAATCAGCAATTTTTGAATAGCTGTTTGCCAGCCCTTTATTTTTTAAACAGAGCTCTCGTGCAGCGACGAGAGCCCTTGCAAGACAGATATCGTCACGGTTCACGATTCTTAAAATGCTACCCTTCTTGGCAGCGAATGACTGAATGTCGACGAGGCTGCGTTTCTCCGGCCCGGCACGTCTCCCAATACCGCCGCTGCCGACCCTGTCCAAGTCCGCACAGACGAAGTCAAATTCTAGTTCACTCCCAGGACCGAGAGATTCATTTGACTGCACTACTTTGTCTAATGCAGTCATGAATCTCTCACCCGTCAGGGCATTACGCCGAATTAGGGACAGGTTGACGGGGTTTTTCAAATCCCGGGAGCGTAAGCATAGCCGTACGTGGCTATATTCGCCTGTGGGGACGATATCGGCTAGCATCCGCTCGTGCAAGTCGTACAGGACCGGAATGAAATTATGGGGCTGTACATCCTCCATTCCGCCAAGCCGCACACTTGTTGAAACAAATTGTGTGCGAAACTTGGCGGAGTTGTAGTGACGAGTTTTGGTTACAGCGTAGTATGGCACTGCAGCAGGTCTGATGGTAGTGGATGGTCCTGGACCGTTGAAGGACTCGACAGACCTAGATAGATAATTTATTCTCAGAATATGCAGTACTTTACGTGTTTTTTATCTTAGAACTGAAGTTATAATGCTGTATTGCTCAGATACATGTTTTTAAAGTATCACATTTTCCCCGGATACACACTTTTAAAGTATTACATTTTTAAAGTATCACATTTTCCCCAGATACAAACTTTTAAAGTATTACATTTTTAAAGTATCACATTTTCCCCAGATACACACTTTTAAAGTATTACATTTTTAAAGTATCACATTTTCCCCAGATACAAACTTTTAAAGTATTACATTTTTAAAGTATCACACTTTTAAAGTATTACATTTTTAAAGTATCACATTTTCCCCAGATACACACTTTTAAAGTATTACATTTACTAATATTCTTCTTTATACATAGTTTGTCCAATAAAAATCATATATTTATTCACATATATATATATAGAAATTTTTCCTACAGTACAAGTCTGTGAAAAAATGATCCACAGGAGTAAACACTCGAATGTGGAAAAATTTAACAGTTGTAATAAAGGGCAACACACATTGCTAGTATAATTTTACCTACAGTACAAGTCTGTGAAAAAATGTTCCACAGGAGTAAACACTCGAATGTGGAAAAATTTAACAGTTGTAATAAAGGACAACACACATTGCTAGTATAATTTTACCTACAGTACAAGTCTGAGAAAAAATGTTCCACGGGAGTAAACACTCGATTGTGAAAGAATTTAACCGTTGCTAGCTCGAGCAAAAGGTCTAATTAAATATTTAACTAATTTATAAGTAGAATAATGAAAGTAAAATGGCTTTACAGGCTATAAAACTATATATGCTTTAGTAAATGATTGAGCCGTTTAAGACCTGCTCTACATCAAATGAAATTTCATTTACCTGACTACAGAGCCGCTGAAGAGTCCCGAGATGACGTCATCACCGGCTACTTCGTTGAGGGGGACGCCATGGCCCACGATAGGCGTCGGGGTCTTGGCAGCAGCGTCCAGCGTCTTGAAACGCGCGTCATTGGTTGAGACGGCATCAGCTGCGGGGGCCGCGCGGTCCGGAGCATTGATGGGTCTAGAAAGATAATTCCGTTTCAGAATATGCAGAACATTTACATGTTTTTCATCTTAGAACAGAAAAGACAATATGCAGTACATTTACTAGCATGATCAAAATATCTAAGTAACTAAAGTTTGAAAATTATCATTTAGACTTTACTAGATAGAAACAAATATAAAACTCTATATTGAGTAGTTATGTTGTGATAAAAGACAGCATGCCTCACAGCTTGAGCAAAAGACCTAACTAAATATTTAACTAACGTTTGAGAAATAAATTTAACAGCTGTAATAAAAGACAGCACGCAGTACATTTATTAGCGTGAGCAAAAAATCTAGGCAACTAAAGTTTGAAAATGACTTTACAGGTTAGAAACAAATATAAAACTCTATATTGAACAGTTATGTTGTGATAAAAGACAGCATGCGCCACAGTTTGAGCAAAAAGACCTAACTAACTATTTAACTAACGTTTGAGAAAAAAATTTTTTTTTCTTTTTTAACAGTTGTAATAAAAGACAGCACGCGGTACATTTACTAGCGTAAGCAAAAAATCTAAGTAACTAAAGTTAGCATTTACAATAAAATGACTTTACAGGTTAGAAAACTCGATGTACGTTAATAAATAGCTGAGTTTCTTAAGGACAGCGTTAAATAAAATTTCATTTACCTAGTTGCCGTTGAAGGGAGCGCGTCAGGCCGGACGACAGCGGGTCTCATCTCCACTGCTGCTTTTGCTGCGGCGGCTGCCCTACGTCTGTGGGTCAGCGACAACCTCGTAGTCCTCTGCCGTAAATCCTGACTTGTCTTTTGTTGCATGCAGACGCGCTTCGCAGCCCTGTCCTCGGACTGTGAAGGTCTTTTAATCGCCTCATCAAGGAGCTTCACGGATTTTAGGAGGTTTTCGAAATGCTCCATATCCGTAGTTTTCCTAGATAGATAAATACGGTCTCAGAATATGCAGCACATTTACTAGCGTGATCAAAATATCTAAGTAACTAAAGTTTGAAAATTAAGATTTACAATAAAACTCTATGTTGATCAGTTTGTTACCTCGAGCAAAAGATCTAATTAAATATTTAACTAAAGTTTGAGAAAAAATTTAACAGTTTGCTAACCTGAGCAAAAGATCTAATTAAATATTTCACTAAAGTTTGAGAAACAATTTAACAGTTTGCTAACCCGGGCAAAAGATCTAATTAAATATTTCACTAAAGTTTGAGAAACAATTTAACAGTTTGCTAACCTGGGCAAAAGATCTAATTAAATATTTCACTAAAGTTTGAGAAACAATTTAACAGTCTGCTAACCTGAGCAAAAGATCTAATTAAATATTTCACTAAAGTTTGAGAAACAATTTAACAGTTTGCTAACCTGAGCAAAAGATCTAATTAAATATTTAACTAATTTATAAGTAGAATAAAGTAAGTAAAATGACTTTTACTGGATAGAAACAAATATAATATTCTATGTACGTCAGTAAATGATTGTGTCTTAAGGACAGCATAGCATTAAATAAAGTTTTATTTACCTGTTAGCTGTTGATGATCCAGCAGGAACTTGCTCAGTAGACATCTTGGGATAGTCAGCAGCGTTGATAACTCAGTAGAGAAGCTAGCAATGGAATGTCCTTGGGCTGACTTGACCCCGTATATATACACCCCCAAATCCCACTATCTAATACGTGTCACAACAAGATCAGAATAACGTGGACTGTCCAGCGAGTGACACGTCACTTACCCTTAGAGAGCAACAATCACAGGACACTCAACCCTAGGGCGATTGCATCATTTGTCACGAGATGTTTCGTTGCTACCTGACACGTATGTGCATGATGAAACCTCCGAGTTTGAAATTTTTCCATTGCAGGTTGGTTCTTGTTCAAGAACAGAGTGAAGGTAGCGCGTTCGACTCTCGTTGGCCGGAGAGAAGTTTTTTTTTTCGATAAAACGCCTCTACAGAAAACTGTTTTATTTAATAAAGGTAAGGGAATTTTGATGAGTGTTTAATTACTAGGGAGTTTAATAGCAGGGAATTTTAATTATAAAGGAATCGTTTAGTCGTCCTGGCTAAATGAATAGCAAAGAGTTTTAATTACTAAGGAATAAATACAACTCTGTGAGTTGATTTACAACTTGAGATCTACATTCAAAAGAATTCAGTGCTAGTATTGGCTTTGATGTAAGAAATACATAGAAAAAGCTAGGTTAATATTTGAAATGCCTGACCCACATCAAGGCCACAGCAAGTACACGGTATAGTCTGGGAACCCAAGACAGTCGGACGGAATCCACAGAGCGAGGGACGATTTTTTTTTTTTCCGGTGAAACATATCTACAGAAAAACTGATTTTTATTTCGACCGTGATTTTAATAAAGGTGAGGAATATTTTGACGAGTGTTTAATTACTAGGGAGTTGATTAACGGAGTTTGAAAATTTTTCCACTGCAGACGTGTGTTCTAAAAGCAGATTTAACATGCCATCCCTACGAATAATTTAAGCCATTATTAATTTCACCCTATGGTATTTTCTATGGAAGCAGTAAGAGTAAAATGAGTTTCAACTGTAGGATGATTTTTAATAGAGGTAAGGGAATTTTGATGAGTGTTTAATTACTAAGGAATTTTGTATCATCCTTTTCTGTACAATTATTCTAAGACCAGTCAATCGTTCCATGCAATTATTCTGAGACTTGCATCAGCCGAGTGAAGGAGTGGGGGGCCTTAAAATGGTCAACCAGAGGGTTTTTCATAAGGGGGAGGGCTTAAAATATAGGTCAACCATTGGGACAAAATAAAGAAAAATCGGGAATTAGAGTTAAAATAAGGAGGTTTTTCCGAAAATAGTACTCTTCATTGTCAACAGAAGGCATCAGGGTTTTTTCATAAGGGGGAAGAAATTTTTAATAGGGGGGAGTAATTTTTAATAGGAGGGGGAAATCAAAGAATTAAAATAAGGGTTTTTGGAGAATTAGTGTTCCTCACAGGCACCAGATGGCGCCAGGGGTTTTTCATAAGGGGGAGGAATTTTTTTTTATAAAGGGGGAAATCAAAAATCGAAGAATTAGAATAAAAATAGGGGTTTTTTGGGAAAATAGTACTTCTCACTGTCAACAGGTGGCGCCACTGAGGGGAAAGGGGGGTTTAATAAAGGGGGAGGAATTATTAATAAAGGGGCGTGGCATGTTACGTAATGATTACGGCATGTTGCGTCATAGGGGGCGTGGTCGGCGACGTCATAAGGGGGCGTGGTCTGTGACGTCATAGGGGGGAAAGCACTAGTGGGGGATCGGTGGGGTGTGATGATACTACTGGTGTCCCCTACTGACAGTGGGCAGGGCGGGGAGTTTTGCGGAGATAAATCTCAACGCTGACCCAGCTAGGACCCGAACCTGGAAGCTACAGATAACCCAAGACTACGACTTAAGGTCCAATCCGATGAAGAGTGGCCTTTCCAAGTCCATTGGTGTTTCCTTTCTCACGGGGCACAAGACAGGGGTAACGGAAAAAAACTTGACACAAGGAGAGTGTAGACCCGATTATGAGAACATTGGGTTACAATCCGGGAACACTTCCAACTGTGCCGATCCCCTTCTCACCATTCCAAAGAAACTTGACACAAGGAGAGTGTAGACCCGATTCTGAGAACATTAGGTTACAATCCGGGAACACTTCCAACTGTGCCGATCCCCTTCTCACCATTCCAAAGAAACTTGACACAAGGAGAGTGTAGACCCGATTCTGAGAACATTAGGTTACAATCCGGGAACACTTCCAACTGTGCCGATCCCCTTCTCACCATTCCAAAGAAACTTGACACAAGGAGAGTGTAGACCCGATTCTGAGAACATTAGGTTACAATCCGGGAACACTTCCAACTGTGCCGATCCCCTTCTCACCATTCCAAAGAAACTTGACACAAGGAGAGTGTAGACCCGATTCTCAGAACATTAGGTTACAATCCGGGAACACTTCCAACTGTGCCGATCCCCTTCTCACCATTCCAAAGAAACTTGACACAAGGAGAGTGTAGACCCGATTCTGAGAACATTAGGTTACAATCCGGGAACACTTCCAACTGTGCCGATCCCCTTCTCACCATTCCAAAGAAACTTGACACAAGGAAAGTGTAGACCCGATTCTGAGAACATTAGGTTACAATCCGGGAACACTTCCAACTGTGCCGATCCCCTTCTCACCATTCCAAAGAAACTTGACACAAGGAGAGTGTAGACCCGATTCTGAGAACATTAGGTTACAATCCGGGAACACTTCCAACTGTGCCGATCCCCTTCTCACCATTCCAAAGAAACTTGACACAAGGAGAGTGTAGACCCGATTCTGAGAACATTAGGTTACAATCCGGGAACACTTCCAACTGTGCCGATCCCCTTCTCACCATTCCAAAGAAACTTGACACAAGGAGAGTGTAGACCCGATTCTGAGAACATTAGGTTACAATCCGGGAACACTTCCAACTGTGGCGATCCCCTTCTCACCATTCCAAAGAAACTTGACACAAGGAGAGTGTAGACCCGATTCTGAGAACACTAGGTTACAATCCGGGAACACTTCCAACTGTGGCGATCCCCTTCTCACCATTCCAAAGAAACTTGACACAAGGAGAGTGTAGACCCGATTCTGAGAACATTAATTTACAATCCGGGAACACTTCCAACTGTGGCGATCCCCTTCTCGCCATTCCAAAGAAACTTGACACAAGGAGAGTGTAGACCCGATTCTGAGAACATTAGGTTACAATCCGGGAACACTTCCAACTGTGCCGATCCCCTTCTCACCATTCCAAAGAAACTTGACACAAGGAAAGTGTAGACCCGATTCTGAGAACATTAGGTTACAATCCGGGAACACTTCCAACTGTGGCGATCCCCTTCTCACCATTCCAAAGAAACTTGACACAAGGAGAGTGTAGACCCGATTCTGAGAACATTAGGTTACAATCCGGGAACACTTCCAACTGTGGCGATCCCCTTCTCACCATTCCAAAGAAACTTGACACAAGGAGAGTGTAGACCCGATTCTGAGAACATTAGGTTACAATCCGGGAACACTTCCAACTGTCCCTTCTCACCATTCCAAAGAAATTGAGAATAGTCTGAAGAGAATGTATTTCTGCTACTGCCCAAAATAAGAGTTATTAGTAATTATTGTCAGACAAGTTTCCTCGTGAAGACCTTAAAGGAGGTTGTCAGCACCATAAAGATGCTTTTTTTTTACCAAACTCTGTACTAGTCCGTCAGCAATTTTTGAAAATTTTCGAGTGTGTTTATATAATTCAAATTTCAAATTTTATTTATTTTTCTATCATCTAGACCAGGGGTTCTCAACATGGGGTACGGGATTAAATCTTTTGGGGTACGCCGTGAGAGCTCAAAGGTCGCTAGATCTAGTAACAAAGTCGCTAAGTTGGCATTATTATACTATGACTATAGTTTTATCTATCTATATAAGGGGTACGCTAGTTACACATACATTTCCAGGGGGTACGTGAAGCATAAAAGGTTGAGAACCACTGTTCTAGACCAAGAGTACGTGAAGCATAAAAGGTTCACAACCTTTTATGCTTCACGTACCCCCTGGAAATGCATATGTAACTGGCTCACCCCTTGTATAGATGGATAAAACTATAGTTATAGTATAACAATGGGAATAAAATATATATATACACACACATTAAATTTTGTATTCATAAATTACATATATCGATAAACACAAAAAATGACACAAACAATTTAACAAATCTTATAAAATTATAAACATTTTACTGGATAATTGAATTGATTATATAATCAGTTGAATAGTATGCATAAGTATGTATACAGTTTCTATTGTATTATCGTATATTGATTTTTTTTTATTATTTTTACGACGAAAATCAGTGAAATGGACTTGTTACTAGATCTGGGGCCTGATCTAGACTCATGAAATATTCAGCTGAAAAAAATTTGTTTTGACGTGAGTGGGATTCGAACCCACATCTCCCAGTAACATTATTGGTTGTCCATTTCTCGAGATAGATGGCGCCACGAGCGTTTTAAATAAAAAATGCGGGAGAGTTTATATGCTACATTAGCTAATGTAACAAAAACGTTAGCCGTTCATGGTGTAGTGGTTAGCATGATACTGTGAGACGTGGGTTCGAATCTTATGGCAGAGGAAAAAAAAATTGTTAGCTTAATATTTCATGAGACCCATGTCTATAGGACATCTCTTATGATACTTTAGTACTGAAGTATCATCTATTCAGTCATTTTGCATTAAAAAAAAAACCACTGAGCTGAAGCTTAGCAACGAAAATGTCTATGCTTTTTACAAATATGATCTAGATGACATCAGTGACACAAAATGAAGGGAAAAAAATGAATGAATATAAAGAAAACCAATAAAGTGATAATGTTTCCGATTAAAAACATCACTTTTTCATCAACCACTCAAATAATTTATAACAATATTATTTTTCTGACAAAAAATTATTTTAGCGACACTAGTTGAACTAGAGCAATATTGAATTGAATTGAATAAGTTTATTTCACCCAAACATCCATATATTGGTAGATAAAACACAGACAAGTTCACAGATGAAAAAGGAGAATACAATAAGCCGTAGCCTTTGAATAAATGTTTCCTGAAATACACTTAAATTTAAAACAATGCAGGTGACCTAAATTTATACATTTATACATTTATTTGAGCACATGAATTTTTGTGGTCTGACTCTATCATTGACTTGATAATAAGTGTAGTTTATATCTATATTTAAAAGTTCTATTCTTATCTTCTTATCTATTCTTATTTCTGACTTTATTTTTAGAGAAAAATGTAGACGTTTTATCAATAAATTATAACTTATTTTACGTCGTTTTTAGATTGTTTTCGAAAAAAAAAAGACGTCAAGTGACTTGATCATTTAGCCTATTGTGTAAAAAAAAGTGTCAAGCAGAGTTAAAACAACCCAACTATTTACAATATTAGTTTTATGTTTTGTTATTTTTTCAAATTAGCACCATCTAAAAAGCCGAATTTTTCTTGGTAAAAAAAAATAAAAATAAATACCCCTCAAGCAGCTGCTTGCCACAAATAAAATAAACAAATACCCCCTCAAGCAGCTGCTTGCCACAGAGATCTGACAGGAGCCTGTCAGTTTATATGCCACAGTAGAAGGTCTGAGAGGATGGCAGGACCTCAGCAGAAAAACGACACAAACAGCCATGCCTTACCCGGGGCTCGAACCCAGGTCCCGTAGATCAGTAGCAAAGCGCGGGGAGGTCTGACAAAAAGCCTGTCAGATTTATATGCCATAGTAGAAGGTCTGAGTGGATGGCAGGACCTCAGCAGGAAAACGACCCAGGTCCCTTAGATCCTAGCCAAGCATGCTAACCACTTGGCCACGGGACGGCTTTTTTTTTTTTCTGGTACTTGCAAGTTTTTTCACTGTTGTAGCAGCGTAAAATATTAAATTTTTAGCATATAGAGACTGTTTAAAAATTAATGTTGATTTTTGTCATTTTCTAGACTGCTCCGAACTGCAAAAAAGTTATCTGAAAACTAAGCGAACTATTCGAAAAGGTTAACTCATTAGAAATCAGTTTGAAAACGAATATTTCTGTGTGAACAGGTAAGGAAGAATGCTCACCTCTGGGGCGGGGGTGGCTCAGTCGGTAGCGCCCCAAGCTCGTAATCTGTAGTTCCCAGGTTCGAGTCCCAGCTGGGTCAGCGTTGAGATTTATATCCGCAAAATTCCCCGCCCTGCCCACGGTCAGTAGGGGACACCGATAGGCTTGGAAAGACCGCCGTGCGTCACATGGGACGTTAAGCCATGACCCCGTATGCGGGAGAGCCATACCCTGGGCTCGTTAAAGAACACACTGGATGGCCTTGACGGGAGGCTACCTCTGTCTCCCAACAGCTGTTCCAGTGGGTCCCCTCCCCCAACCTTCTGTGAGCCTTCGGGATCCATGTGACCTGGCCATTTAGCCCATGGTGTGCAAAAAAGTGCCGCTCAGAGGTAAAACAACCCAACCTAACGCTCACCTCTCGGTTTACATCCATTAGTGGGCGGAGCTAAAGCACCTCCCAATAGCGATTGACAGTTGAAAGAACGACTACAGCGCCACTGGTCAAAGGGTATGAATCGAAAATAAAATCCTTCTCAGATAAAGAAATAATATTAATTATATAATAATAATAATTAAATTGATAATATTAATTATATAAAAATTAATTATAATAAATTAATTATTATGAGTTAAACATTATTCCCGGTTCCTTACTAAAATGAAATGTAAACTTTACTGTAAAATTGCTACTTTAATATCGGCGAATTTTTCTCTGCAGCTTCACAAAGTGAATAGGACCATTCGACCTTCTCGCTCCGAATTGGCGCATGCGCTGTAGTGGTGGCGGGAGAAAGCTTTGGCAACGTGCCAGATATTGTTGTATTTGTTCGTCTGTTTTCATTTTATGTTGCATCACTTCTACACGGTGAAGCAACTTGTGAACAGGAAATTTAGCGGGGAGCATTTTGCGGTTGAAATATATTTTGGAACCGGGGACTGTCATTAATACGAATAAAACAAAAAGTAATGAACACAGATTGTGTTGAATGATGTCAGGGCGAGAACTGGGGGGGGGGGGGGAGGCGATGGATGCATAACCCTCCCCCCTACCGCCGTGAAAATTATGAAAAAAATAATATTTTTCAGGCATTTTCCAAGGAATTTTTATAGGCCACTAAAACAGTGGGGGGGGGGGGATTAAATTAAAATCCCTCACACTTTTTTATTTCCTTCTGGCTCTAGACAGTCGATTGACCCCCCCCCCTTCCCCCATATTGTTCTAGATCCGGCCATGAATGATGAAATATTTTCAATAAAATTTCGCAGGAAGATTTTTTACAAGTGGCGAAAAAAGTTGCTTTCGAAATGAATACAAAATACAGTGCAAAACATTCAGCAGGAAAGGCAGGAGAGCAGTGCAAAATTTCATGTTAATAATATATTGATGAATACATTCTGTTGTTGACTCCTAAAGCTATGCATAGCTTATGCCAGTCATGGGCAAACTTCTTAACTGAAGGCCCGCATAGAAAAATTAAAATGAAAGAGCGGTTGGGTTGGGTTGTTTTACCTCTGAGCGGCACTTTTTTGCACACCATGGGCTAAATGGCCAAGTCACATGGACTCCGAAGGCTCAGAAAAGGTTGGGGGAGGGGACCCACTGGAACAGCTGTTGGGAGACAGATGGTAGCCTCCCGTCAAGGCCATCCAGCGTGTTCTTTAACGTGCACAGGGTATGGCTCTCCCGCACACGGGGCCACGGCTTAACGTCCCCTCCGACGGACGGCGGCCTTTCCAAGCCCATCGGTGTCCCCTACTGACCGTGGGCAGGGCGGGGAATTTTGCGGAGATAAATCTCAACGCTGACCCAGCTGGGACTCGAATCTGGGAACTACAGATTACGAACCTGGCGCGCTACCGACTGAGCCACCCCCGCCCACCTACTTCTGCACTCCCCTCTATATAAGCAGAAAAAACAGTTTGAACAGGTGTTGAATCAGTTTTAATTGGTGAGGAGTATTACGTAAGTGTAGTGACTTTGTTTTATGCCATATAAAAACAAATATTACAAGGTGATTCTTATAACAAGATACAAAGTGATTCCTCAAGCATTATATAACCATTTCGTATTTCCTTTCTGTGCACATAGGTCCCAGGTGGAAAACACTTTGCAAAGTTATCCAAGAACCCCAAAATGCCAAATATATCTGAAAAATGTTTGAAAATTGCAAGAACGTCAAATCTATGCCTATCGTTTTTTGCATTGGTATGAGATTTATTCAGTATTATTAATAAATCTGTCTTAAAGTGCATTGCTTGATACATGTACAGTCGCTCAAAAAATATCCGAATACTATGGTTGATTACAAAATTCAGAAAAAATATCTGGCAACGATTTTTTTTTAGAAATTAGCGATCTGGCAACCTTCGTGTCACGTGACACGAAGGTTGCAAGATCACTCATTTCTAAAAAGAATCGTTGCCAGATATTTTTTCTGAATTCTGTAATCAACCATAGTGTTCGGATATTTTTTTGAGCGACTGTAGGTGGTCATATTATTTTGATACTAGATCGTGTGGGCTCACTCACGGAAATATTGAGCGTGTGCAGTTACCGTTCACAGCAAACTGGAGCGTGTGCAGTAACTGCACACGCTCCAGTTTGCTGTGAACGGTAACTGGAGCGTTTACAGTTGTTGTACACGCTCCAGATATTTTTCCTGAATTCTGTAATCACGTGACACGAAGGTTGCCAGATCACTAATTTCTAAAAATATCGTTGCCAGATATTTTTTCTGACTTCTGTAATCAACTATAGTGTTCGGATTTCGGATACTTTATTGAGCGACTGTACTTCTCGATTTGCGTGGTTTTTATTTAAGATAATTTGGGTTTACGCGGTTTATTAATTTAGGCTCATTCTTGATTTGCGCGGTCCAAAAAATTTGACATTTCCGCGTTTTGAAACGAACCCTCAAAGCACGACGCGAGAAATCCTATCAGCTCTGTTAATAAAACATCCTCTTTGTAGAAAAGTTAGAAGAGGCTCATAAGTCATTGGTCCATCTTGTCTCAGGAGTCACTTCCCACTGGGATCGCCCAAGGTTGTCACAAGTCCCGATTTGCATGGAACTGTACCGTTTTGCAGAGTTTGGGTTGAGTTGATTTACCTCTGAGCGGCACTTTTTTGCACACCATGGGCTAAATGGCCAGGTCACAAGGACCCCAAAAGCTCAGAGAAGGTTGGGGGGTGGACCCACTGGAACAGCTGTTGGGATGGTAGCCTCCCGTCAAGGCCATCCAGCTATTCCCATTAGGTTGTCAGATCGCTAATTTCTAATAAAAATCGTTACCAGATATTTTTCCTGAATTCTGTAATCAACCATAGTGTTCGGAGATTTTTTGAGCGACTGTACGACGGCACTCTGCCATCAACTTTCAACAATCCAGCAACTTTCAAAGTGTTTAAGCGAGAGATAAAGGAACACCCGTGTTTAGCCAACACCTCCTACAGCAAGGCCAAACAACTGCGGTTGGTAAAACTAGTGACGTCACATTAATTTGATTTTTGATATAGTCCTGATCTGGCATCTAGCGATTACCATCTTTTTCCAGAGCTGAGGATCATCTTGGAGGGCACAGGTATCAAAGTGATGACGACATGGAAAGAGCAGAGAAATGATGACTAAGCGAAACAGACACGGAGAGGTGAGTTTGAAACTACTAATCTACAATTCCCACGTTCGAGTTCTAACTCCGCTAAACCAAGCCCTGCTCTAGGTCAGATCAGATAGGGGATACCGTTGGATTTGGAAAGGCTGCCATTCGCCGGATGAGACGTTAAACCGTGGTTCCATATGCGAGAGTTGGGTTGGGTTGTTTTACCTCTGAGCGGCACTTTTTTGCACACCATGGGCTAAATGGCCAGGTCATATGGACCCCGAAGGCTCAGAGAAGGTTGGGGGAGGGGACCCACTGGAACAGCTGTTAGGAAACAGATGGTAGCCTCCCGTCAAGGCCATCCAGCGTGTTCTTTAAGGTGCACAGGGTATGGCCCCCCCGCACACGGGGCCACAGCTTAACGTCCCATCCGACGGACGGCAGCCCATCAATCTTTCCAAGCCCATCGGTGTCCCCTACTGACCGTGGGCAGGGCGAGGAATTTTGCGGAGATAAATCTCAACGCTGACCCAGCTGGGACTCGAACCTGGGAACTACAGATTACGAGCCTGGCGCGCTACCGACTGATCCACCCCCGCCCCTCCATATGCGAGAGATTCATACATTGTGTAGGCTAAAGAGTACACTTGATGGGCTTGACAAAAGGTTCCTCTCTCTACTAACAGTTCTCTAGTGTGTCTTCCCAAACCACCGTCCGTCAGATGGAACATTAATCCATGTTTCCTTATGCAAGAGAGTCATATATATTGTGCAAGCTAAAGAGCACAGTTACGAGAGGCTTCATATCTTTCTCTCCTAACAGCACACCAGTGGGTCTTCCCAAACTTTCTCTGAGCGCTTGGGGTCCTTGTGACGTGTCCATTTAGCCCAGTGTTTGCAAAAAAAGTTCCGCTCAGAATAAAAACCCCAATTCTCTAGGTCAGTGGTTCTTAACCTTTTTTGGGGCGGGGGGTGGCTCAGTCGGTAGCGCGCCAGGCTCGTAATCTGTAGTTCCCAGGTTCGAGTCCCAGCTGGGTCAGCGTTGAGATTTATCTCCGCAAAAATTCCCCACCCTGCCCACGGTCAGTAGGGGACACCGATGGGCTTGGAAAGGCCGCCGTCCGTCGGATGGGACGTTAAGCCGTGGCCCCGTGTGCGGGAGAGCCATACCCTGTGCACGTTAAAGAACACGCTGGATGGCCTTGACGGGAGGCTACCATCTGTCTTCCAACAGCTGTTCCAGTGGGTCCCCTCCCCCAACCTTCTCTGAGCCTTCGGGGTCCATGTGACCTGGCCATTTAGCCCATGGTGTGCAAAAAAGTGCCGCTCAGAGGTAAAACAACCCAACCCAAATCTTAACCTTTTATGCTTTACGTACCCCCTGGAAATGAGTATGCAACTGGCGTATCCCTTATATAGATAGATAAAACTATAGTTATAGTATAATAATGCCAACTTATCGACTTTGTTACTAGAACTAGCGACTTTTGAGCTGTCACAGGGTACCCCAAAAATTTTACCGCGTACCCCACGTTGAGAACCTCTAGGACACGAAATCTGGACTTTCTAGTAGAGGACGGAGATCCCGAGTTTGTGTCCCGGAGGCGGATGGTGTAGTTTCCCTATACTTGCCTATATCTGATTAATTATTATATATTAATTATAACTGAAGTAACGTGTTTTCAACTTCCAGGGTCTATGTGTTGCCATTCCTGGACCTACACTTCTGGACTTGCAAATTGCTGTAGGCAGCGATACCAAACACATCGCCTTCATCTATGCTTCTCGTTCGGCAGGATACCTCCTTGGCTCCTTAATCGGTAAGTTTCCTTCAGAGTTTTATCTTTATCTGCTTTAACCTTGTTATCAGTCAAAATCAACAGCTTTTGTCATAGGTAGAGACAGCCTGCAGACAACTCAAAATATATCATCCAGTCTAAACGCTAACACTCTAAAATGCTGCAGATTTAGATAACATTGTTTTACCTATCCTTATTTAAATAGTCTGCAAATTTCAGATGAACTTTTTGTGTGCCTATAAGAGGTGTAATCTTTCTTTACAATGAGTAATAAACTCGGAGATTGATCGCTAATAACTCAGATGAGAAACATTATAACAACTACAAATACCAATAGCCTATGACGAATATGGAGGGGACGTTTTCAAAGAGGACGAAGTTTATTAATGTTGAGTTTAGCGCTTTCTAACGGTGGAAATTCTAATTGGGTAGTTTTACCTCTAAGCGGCACTTTTTTTGCACATCATGGGCTAAATGGCCAGGTCACATAGACCCCTAAGGCTCAGAGAAGGTTAGGGGAGAGGTAGTTGTTGAGTTGTTTTACATCTGAGTGGCACTTTTTTGCACATCATGGGCTAAATGGACAGGTCAAATGGAACCCTAAGGCTCAGAGAAGGTTAGGGGAGAGGTTGTTGTTGGGTTGTTTTACCTCTGAGCGGCACTTTTTTGCACATCATGGGCTAAATGGCCAGGTCACATGGACCCCTAAGGCTCAGAGAAGGTTAGGGGAGAGGTTGTTGTTGGGTTGTTTTACCTCTGAGCGGCACTTTTTTGCACACCATGGGCTAAATGGCCAGGTCACATGGACCCCTAAGGCTCAAAGAAGGTTAGGGGAGAGGTTGTTGTTGGGTTGTTTTACCTCTGAGCGGCACTTTTTTGCACACCATGAGCTAAATGGCCAGGTCACATGGACCCCTAAGGCTCAGAGAAGATTAGGGGAGAGGTTGTTGTTGGGTTATTTTACCTCTGAGCGGCACTTTTTTGCACACCATGGGCTAAATGGCCAGGTCACATGAACCCCAAAGGCTCAGAGAAGATTAGGGGAGAGGTTGTTGTTGGGTTGTTTTACCTCTGAGCGGCACTTTTTTGCACACCATGAGCTAAATGGCCAGGTCACATGGACCCCTAAGGCTCAGAGAAGATTAGGGGAGAGGTTGTTGTTGGGTTATTTTACCTCTGAGCGGCACTTTTTTGCACACCATGGGCTAAATGGCCAGGTCACATGAACCCCAAAGGCTCAGAGAAGATTAGGGGAGAGGTTGTTGTTGGGTTGTTTTACCTCTGAGCGGCACTTTTTTGCACACCATGGGCTAAATGGCCAGGTCACATGGACCCCTAAGGCTCAAAGAAGGTTAGGGGAGAGGTTGTTGTTGGATTGTTTTACCTTTGAGCGGCACTTTTTTGCACACCATGGGCTAAATGGCCAGGTCACATGGACCCCTAAGGCTCAGAGAAGATTAGGGGAGAGGTTGTTGTTGGGTTATTTTACCTCTGAGCGGCACTTTTTTGCACACCATGGGCTAAATGGCCAGGTCACATGAACCCCAAAGGCTCAGAGAAGGTTGGGTGAGGGGACCCACTGAAACAGCTGTTGGGAGACAGATGGTAGACTCTCGTCAAGGCCATCTTGAGTGTTCTTTAACGTGCACAGGGTATGGCTCTCCCGCACACGGAGTCACGTCTTAACGTCCCATCCGACGGACGACGGCCTTTCCAAGCCCATCGGTGTCCCCTACTGACCGTGGGCAGGGCGGGGAGTTTTGCGGAGATAAGTCTCAACGCTGACCCCGCTGGGACTCGAACCTGGGAACTGCAGATTACGAGTCTGGCGCGTAACCGACTGAGCCACCTCCGCCCATTGGGTCAAGGGGACCCACTGGACAGCTGATGGTATCTTCCTGTCAAGGCCATCTAACGTGTTCTTTAATATGCACAGGGTATGTCCAGGGCCGCACTTAAGCATAAGCTAACTAAGCTACAACCTAGGGCCTCACGATTATGAGGGTCTGAAAATTTTCAGTTTGAAGTTTACTGTCATGAAACTTTTTTCTATTTAAATTAATCTTTTGTGCACACATTGTTGATCTCAGCCTTACTTAGTCATTATTGTAAGTATAATGTTTTCACCACATCAATTTCATATATATTTTTTAACGTTCCCTCCAATCAGAATAATGAATATATTACTTATTTCGACTTTTTGGGGCTTCAGAAGGTCATAGTCCGGCCCAGGGTATGGCTCTCCCACACACAGACCACGGCTCAACCTTCTATCTGATGAACGGCAGCCTTTCCAAGCCCATCGATGTCCCATAGAGACCAAGGGCAGGGCAAGAAGTTTCCAGGATATATCTCAAAGCCGGCCCAGGCGGGACTCGAACCTGTGAACTCGAGGTTACGAGCCTGGCATGCTACCGACTAACTGAAAATTAGGCCCACCCTCAAAAGTTGGCACGCTACTCGCGGCCAACTTTTGAGGGTGGGCCTAATTTTGTGAGGTTGGAAACCTTACAGTGCACTAAGTCACGGTGAGATGAAGCTTGATTGCTCTAGCTCTGACAGTCTAGGAGGAGATGTCGAACAAACACACAGACAGACAAACTCTCTAATGTAAACAATAGATTCATATTCAACTGTTCTGTAAATATTTCTCTTAATCCAATCCTTTTTATCTACCCTCATAGGTGGCGTTGCTTTCGACCGAATCTCCAATAAGCAGTCTTTGCTGATCCCGTGCAATTTGGTGATGTCCGTTTCGATTCTAGCTACACCGTGGGGCAGAAATCTTGTAACACTCATTTCTGTAATGTGCATTGGAGGAATAGCAATGGGTGCTTTGGACACAGGTAAGATCAGCGAAGAATGAAGGGGGGGGGGGGGGTTACATTATAGACGGGTAATTTAACAATTTTAAATATCGTTTCACCACTCAAGTTTCTTCATCAAAATTTATTTCTAATATTAATTCTTAATCGTACGTGCCACTTCAGGGAAGGGTAAAACAGGGATGGGAAAATGTTTTTAGAGCTAAGTGTCAAAAACATGAAAAATAATGTGATGAAAATTCGTATATTAACTCTTACAAATCTCTATATTTTTGATGGGCTTAGAAAGGCCGCCGTCCGTCAGATGGGACGTTAAAGCCGTGACCCGGTGTGTGGGAGAGCCATACCCTGTGCACGTTAAAGAACACGCTTAATGGCCTTGTCGGAGGCTACCATCTGTTTCCCAACAGCTGTTCCAGTGGGTCCCCTCCCCCAACCTTCTCTGAGCCTTCGGGTCCTTGTGAATGACCATTTAGCCCATTGTGTGCAAAAAAGTGCCGCTCAGAGGTAAAACAAACCAAACCTATATATTTTTACCTCCAGGCTACACTTTCTTCGCATATAATAGTCTAAATGGTCAGGTCACAAGGAAGCCAAGGGCTTAAAGAAGTTTGGTGAAGGAGAGAGGCTGGGCAGCTCTTAGGAGGCAAATGGTAACCTCTTCTCAAGGCCATCTAATCTGTTCTTTATCGTGCGATGTTGGGTTGCTTTATCTCCGAGAGATATCAATTTTTGGTACACAATGGACTAAACTGTCAGGTCATAAGGGTCCCAAGGGCTCAGAGAATATTGGAGAAGGGACACACTGAACAGCTATTAGGAAACAGATGGTAGCCTATCGTGAAGGCCGTCTAGTGTGTTCTTTAACTTGAACAGGGTATAGCTATCCTGAACACGGGACCACGGCTTAACGTCCCACCCGACAGACAGATGCCTTTCCAAGCACATTGGTGTCCTCTTACTGGCTGAAGGCAGTGTGGCGGTTTAGTGAAGATAAATTTCAACGCTGGCCCAGGTGGGGCTCTAACCTGGAAAATACAGATTATGAGCCTCGCGCATTACCAACTTAGCCTACTGCTGTTCCTTGGGGACGGGAGAGGGGGTGGCTCAGTCGGTAGCGCACCAGGCTCGTAATCTGTAGTTCCCAGGTTCGAGTCCCAGCTGGATCAGCGTTGAGATTTATCTCCGCAAAATTTCCCCGCCTTGCCCACGGTCAGTAGGGGACACCGATGGGCTTGGAAAGGCCACCGTCCGTCGGATGGGACGTTAAGCAGTGGCCCCGTGTGCGGAAGAGCCATACCCTGTGCACGTTAAAGAACACGCTGGATGGCCTTGACGGGAGGCTACCATCTGTCTCCCAATAGCTGTTCCAGTGGGTTCCCTCCCCCAACCTTCTCTGAGCCTTCGGGGTCCTTGTGGCCTGGCCATTTAGCCCATGGTGTGCAAAAAAGTGCCGCTCAGAGGTAATCCAATCCAATGTATAATAATTTCCTTACTGATTCTTTTTTTGGCTAAATGGCGAAGTCACAAGGATCCTGAGGTTTCAGGGAAGGTTGGGGAAAGGGTTTAAAAGCGTAGGTTGGTTAAGGCCACGTTAAGCTAAAAGGCCAGGTCTCAAGGGCTCAGCGTTTGATAGGTCAAGGGAATCTACTGGACATCTGTTAGACAACAGATGAAAATCTCGCGTCAAGGCCATCCAACGTGTTCTTTACCTTTAAATATTCACTAACGCTTATTAAAACTAAGCACACATAATACTTACATCAATATCCTGCATATAATCCCAGGATCGAGTCCCAGCTGAGTCAGCATTGAAACTTATCTCCGCAAAACTCCCCGCTCTGCCCACGGTCAGTAGGGGACACCGATGGGCTTGGAAAGGCCGCTGTCCGTCGTATGGGACGTTAATCCGTGGCCCCGTATGCGGGAGAGTCATACCATGTGCACGTTAAAGAACACACTGGATGGCCTTGACGAGAGGCTACCATCTGTCTCCCAACAGCAGTTCTAGTTTGTCACCTCCTCCAACCATCTCTGAGCCTTCGGGGTCTTTGTGACCTGGCCATTTAGCATATGGTGTGCAAAAAAGTGCCGTTCAGAGGTAAAACAACCCAACGTTAAAGAACTCACTGGATGGCCTTGACGAGAGGCTACCATCTGTCTCCCAACAGCCGTTCTAGTGGGTTACCTCCCCCAACCATCTCTGAGCCTTTGGGGTCCTTGTGACGTAGCCATTTAGCACATGGTGTGCAAAAAAGTGCCGCTCAGAGGTAAAACAACCCAAATCCTGCATATGAAAATATGGCTTAACGTCCCATGCGACGGATGACAGCGTATCCGAGCTCATCGGTATAATTTTTCTCACCCATGGCACAGTTAGGAGTTTGCCGAAATAAATCTGAACTCATTCACAGTTGAGGCTCAAAGCTGGGAAAGGCCGCCGTCCGTCGGATGGGACGTTAAGCCGTGGCCCCGTGTGTGGTAGAGCCATACCCTGTGCACGTTAAAGAACACGCTGGATGGCCTTGACGGGGGGCTACCATCTGTCTCCCAACAGCCGTTCCAGTGGGTCCCCTCCCCCAACCTTCTCTGAGCCTTCAGGGTCCATGTGACCTGGCCATTTAGCCCATGGTGTGCAAAAAAAGTGCCGCTCAGAGATAAAACAACCCAACCCAACTCAAACCTGGGAAAATCAGATTAAGGGTCAGACTGAGACAATCGCTGTCCCCCTTAAGAAGCGTAGGAGAGACAATTAATATAAGGACAGTTACAAAATCTAAATATTCCTCCACGTTTGACATCATAATATCAGATGATAGCAACAACAGAAAAAAATGCTCTCTCCTAAAAGGATTTTTATTTAAATTTGGGGAGCAAATTTTGATTCAAGTTTTTGCAGCAATTTCTCAATACTTTAAGTGCAAGATTAATGTATAATTTCCTTACTGATTCTTTTTCTTTTTTTCAGGTGAAAATGTATGGTGCCTTAATATTTGGGGCAAAGACAGTGGACCATTCTTCCAAGCATTACATTTCTCATTTGGTTTTGGTGGCTTCATCGCCCCTCTGATTGCAGCACCCTTCCTCATGGCTCCAGACTCCGAGACAAACGTCACATCCGGTCTCAATTCCAGCGCCATATTTCCCACAGATCTTGTTACAATGGATTCTGACGCTAACTCGAACTCAAGCACTTGGGAACAACGTTCCCTCAATCCAGATAGTCCCATACCCAGAATCACTTACGCCTACGCTATCATTGGTGGTTATTGCTTCTTTGTGACTTTACTCTTCCTTGCTCTATTCATCTACGCACCAAAAGAGACAGTCTGTGACAAAGACAAGGACAAAACATCGAAAGATCCTGGAAGTTCTTTCACAGTCATAATTGCTCTTCTAGCTGCTGTCTTACTCTTTGTATATGCAGGAACTGGAGTTGGATATTCCCAAATGCTTACAACCTACGCTGTTAAAAGCAGTCTTAAACTCTCAAAAGCCACAGGATCTTTCATGACATCTGTTTTCTGGGGAACTTTTACGTTTTCTCGAGCGATTTCAATATATCTAGCTTATAAATTCAGTTCCCTAACCTTAATGACAGGTGATCTTATTTTCATTCTGGTGGCAGGAATGATATTATTGACATTAGGTCCTTGCAGTGAAATTGGGTTATGGATAGGAACAGCCATTTTAGGATTAAGTCTGGCGTCGTTTTTTCCATCAACAATTGCCTTTGTAGAAAGATATATTAATGTGAGTAATAAAATTGGATCGATGTTTGTCATTGGTGCAGCGTCAGGGGAAAATATGATTCCATTGGGTATTAGTCAGTTTATGGACACTGTGCCTGAAACGCTGTTTTATTTGGTAATGGCTTCGGGGATTATTTGCTGCGGGATTTCGTTAATAATTTGGATACTTGTTAAGAGAAAAGGTGAAAAATACGTCACAGAAGAAGAGACCGTTGGAGACAGCGAGGAAGGAAAAACACATCTGTGAACAGCGAGGATGAAATAGTTTGAAGGTTTTAAGTCATTTATTTTAAAAAGGATTCATGACTCTGTTTTAGTGTTTTTTTTTAAATAAAATAAATTTTTCTCTATTTTAATGTTTTTCTTAAATTAGTATTATTTCAGAATTTTTCACTCCTTTCTGTTACTTATTCGTACACTGTTTTCTTTATAAGAGCCAGGTGTCTTAAAATTAATTTGGATGTAGAAGTTTGAAGTGCAAGTTTCTCCTTTCTATCATGTCAACGATGCTTTTTTTTTTTGGGGGGGGGGGGGGAGGGGAGTTGGGTCACTGCCTCCGAGTTCACCAATTCAGGTTGGGTTGTTTTACCTCTGAGCGGCACTTTTTTGCACACCATGGGTTAAATGGCCAGGTCACATGGACCCTGAAGGCTCAGAGAAGGTTGGGGGAGGGGACCCACTGGAACAGCTGTTGGGAGACAGATGGTAGCCCCCCGTCAAGGCCATCCAGCGTGTTCTTTAACGTGCACAGGGTATGGCTCTCCCGCACAGCATATGGCTCTCCCGCACAGGATATGGCTCTCCCGTGCCACGGCTTAACGGCCCATCCGACACACGGCGGCCTTTCCAAGCCCATCGGTGTCCCCTACTGACCGTGGGCAGGACGGGGAATTTTGCGGAGATAAATCTCAACGCTGACCCAGCTGGGACTCGAACCTGAGAACTACAGATTACGAGCCTGGCGCGCTACCGACTGAGCCACCCCCGCCCCTCACCAATTCAGATGAGCGTAATGTAATTCTTTTGCTCTGAACCAATTTAAATATTCGAGTTAAACACTGTTCTGAAAGTATGTGCGAATTTTAGAAAAAAATAAAACTAACTATTCAAGATATAAGCCCATGTAAAAAAAAATATTTTCTACTTTACATGACTTTATTTAATTAACTTTATGGTAAATTTTAATATAAACTTCGAAGAAAATTTGGTGTGCAATTTTTTTCTTAATGTTGTGCGGCACTTTTTTTTCACACAATGGGCTAAATGGCCAGGTCACAAGTACCACGAAGGCTCAGAGAATATTGGGAGAGGAGACCCACTAGAACAGCTGTTGGGAGACAGATGGTAGCCTCCCGTCAAGGCCATTCAGCGTGTTCTTTAACGTGCACAGGGTATGGCTCTCCCCGTACACGGACCCACGGCTTAACGTCCCATCCGACGGACGGCGGCCTTTCCAAGCCCATCGGTGTCTCCTACTGACCGTGGACAGGGCGGGGAGTTTTACGGAGATAAGTCTAAACGCTGACCCAGCTGGGACTCGAACCTGGGAACTACAGATTACGAGCCTGGCGCGCTACCGACTGAGCCACCCCCGCCCTATCCGAGAAGACGTTTGGTGGCCAACTTTTGAGTGGGCCTAATTATCGGAGGTTGAAATCCATGTAGTCCATTAATTTATGGTGAGATGAAGCTGTAGAAGTTTGGTGGTCTTAGCTAGGAAGAAGGAGAACGGCAGTTAGGAGAGATAAACTCGATGCTGGCACAGTTGGGACTCGAATACGAACTTCAGATTACGGGGCCGCTGATATGGGTAATGTTTATTCTGAGTGGCACTTTTTTGAAACAATGGGCCAAATAGACAGGTCACAAGGACACCGAGGGATCAGAGAAGATTGGGGGAAGGGGATCCACTGGATAGCTGTTAGGAAACAGATGGTAGATTCCTGTCAAGGTCATTCAGGGGTTCTGTAACATATACAGAGAATGGCTGTCCCGCACACGGAGACGCGGCTTAAAGTTCCATCCGACGGGCAGCGGCTTTTCCAATCTCATCGATGTCCCTACTGAGTAAGAGCAAGGAGTTTTGCAGAGATAAATCTCAGCGCTTGCTCAGGTGGATCTCGAACCTGAGAACTACAGATTACAAGTCTGGCACACTACCAACTGAGCCGACCATCGCTCAACTGGGTCAGTGTTGAGATTTTTATCTGCAAAATTCTCCGCTCTGTCCATGGTCAGTAGAGGACACCGATGGGCTTGGAAAGGGCGCCGTCCGTCGGATGGGACGTTAAGCCGTGGTTCCGTGTGTGGGAGAGCCATACCCTGTGCACGTTAAAGAACCCGCTGGATGACCTTGACGGGAGGCTACCATCTGTCTCCCAACAGCCGTTCCAGTGGATCCCCTCCCCCAACCTTCTCTGAGCCCTCGGGGTCCTTGTGACCTGGCCATTTAGCCCATGGTGTGCAAAAAAGTGCCGCTCAGAAGTTGGGTTGGGTTGTTTTACCTTTGAGTACCATGGCACCACGGGCTAAATGGCCAGGTCACAAGGACCCCGAAGGTTCAGAGAAGGTTGGGGGAGGGGACCCACTGGACAACTGTTAGGAGACAGATGGTAACCTCCCGTCAAGGCCGTCCAGCGTGTTTTTTAACGTACACAGGGTATGGCTCTCCTGTACACGGGTCCACGGCTTAACGTCCCATCCGACGAACGGCGCCCTTTCCAAGCCCATCGATGTCTCCTACTGACCGTGGACAGGGCGGGGAATTTTGCGGAGGTAAATCTCAATGCTGGAACAGCTGGGACTCGAACCTGGGAACTACAGATTACGAGCCTGGCATGTTACCGACCGAGCGCCCCCCTCACTCAGAGGGTAAAACAACCCAACCAACCATCGCCCCGCGAGCAATTAGTTTCTATGAGTAATTTTACCTATGTAGTCTACTGCACTGAGTAATTTCTGCTATTAACTATTTCTGGCTGTTTTTGTGTCCCTGCTATTCATACTAGTAACGTTGTAAAAAAACATTGTTGATCTAATATGCCTATTTCATACTAGTAACGATATATTAATTAAAGGTCAATTACCCGTTCACCATTATCGTTCATTTAAAAAAAAATTGAAATCACCAAAAAGACATAGATGTTTTCACACCAACAAACAACACTAAATGTTGATCTAATATGCTCTTCCACTTTAGGCAAGATAGCAGTGATAAGATAAAAAATATAACATTGTTTTATTACTCTACAGTGATTTAAGATTCCTGTCTCTCTAAACTGCTCGTACTATTAACATCACTTCAGTCTACTCCTCACGCTGATAGCACCGCTCTCTCAAGCTTCTACAGTCGTGGTTTTTCTTAGAAAACTAAATCGTAATAATTCTACTAAGAAGAAACTTCATTGCTCTTTTTTTTTTCTAAAAAAAGGTAAGATCTACTTTTAATTTATTCTTTTAGTCCTTATAATTGTTGAGCAACACTTAATATCTTAATATCGTTTATGTCAAAAGAAAGCTTCCGTTGGAGGCAGCACCATCTGCTATGTATAATTTAGAAAGTTCCAGACCTGCCCTGAAGAATAGAAAATTTTTACCAGAGAGTTGCGGGGCGGGGGTGGCTCAGTCGGTAGCGTGCCAGGCTCGTAATTTGTTATTCCTAGGTTCGAGTCCCAGCTGGGTCAGCGTTGAGATTTATCTCCGCAAAATTCCCCGCCCTGTCCGCGGTCAGTAGAGGACACCGATGGGCTTGGAAATGCCGCCGTCCGTCGGATGGGACGTTAAGCCGTGGCCTTGTGCGGAAGAGCCATACCCTGTGCACGTTAAAGAACACGCTGGATGGCCTTGACGGGAGGCTACCACCTGTCTCCCAACAGCTGTTCCAGTGGGTCCCCTCCCCCAACCTTCTCTGAGCCTTCGGGGTCCATGTGACCTGGCCATTTAGCCCACGGTGTGCAAAAAAGTGCCGCTCAGAGGTAAAACAACCCAACCCAGAGAGTTGCGGCAGGGGGAGGGGAGACAATCGTAACGAATTTTATGCAACAAAAACCTTGCGTCATACAGAGTGCGATCTACTCTGTACTTTATATAGTTTCAGACCCAAGCAATGCCGGTAATTCTGCTACTCTAATATATAAAGAAAGTTTGTGTATCTGTCCTCTTATGCATTCGGACCAAGGACTAGAGGCACCAAACTTTGCCTGAACGCTTCACCCAAGGGAATGATATATTTTATGTACGAACCTGATGTGATCAACCAAAACCGACGCGTACCTGTTTGAATTTCTCGAAATTCCTGTAGACTTAATATTAAAAATTTTTCAAAATAACTGTTGCCACCAATAAATTAAAAGAAGGAATACATCAATTTTTTTCTGATTTCGTGGAATAAAGTCATTGTTCAGTTTGTTGGGTAAAAGAAATCATTCTAATTAAGCACGAAAGTAACACAAGATTCTTTGAAATAATTGTCTGGAAAAAAAAGTCTTTTTGAATGGGTTTTGAACCTACGTCTCTCAGAAGCATCTCAGGCGTCATAACCGTTAGACTACTAGAGATTAGCCGTTTCCTTCAACAATCTGACATATAAGTATTCCCTCATTGTTTTTGATTCGCCACTGGTGTCATCTACGTCGGGAATCGGGCAACCAAGCTGCCTCGATTCGCCGGTGGCGAATCATTAAAAATGAGGGAATGCTTATAGGTCAAATTATGGAAGAAGGCTGCTGATGACTGTTGGTCTAGCGGTTATGACGCATGGCATTTTTTGTTTAGTGGTATGCGGTTGAATTCCACTCATTGCAACCATTTTTTTTTCAACTTTATCAAGTGTTTCTTGTTTACAGGGACATTTTCTTGTGATACTTTATTACAAGATTCTTTGTTGAAATGAAAGCTTCAAAACCTAAGAATTCAGATTGGACATTAAAATACTTGACCCCTGTGCAGTAGAGTCATATCCTGTCCACTTTAAAGAACAATGGGGATGCCCTTGACGGAAGACTAACATTTGTCTCCTATACTTTGATTTTTCCACCGTTAGAACACCCTCTTGGAAAATGGGAAAGCTTTTAATAGATATCTAACAGTCCCATGGCCGAGTGATTAGCGAGCTTGGCTACTGATCTAAGGGACCTGGGTTCGAGCCCCGGGCATGGCTGTTTGTGTCGTTATTCTGCTGAGGGCCTGCCATCCTCTCAGACCTTCTACTATGGCATATAAACTGACAGGCTACTGTCAGACCTCTGTGGCAAGCAGCTGCTTGAGGGGGTATTTATTTTTTTATTATTAATGCACTATATTCGAAATTTGACTGGTGTCATGTGTGAGCCATGGGTAAGGTGACCATTCGCAAAATACTTTTTAGGACAGTCCTATATTTTATGGCGTTGTCCTATACATTTATAAAAATTTAGAAATACGTTTTTGTCCAATATTTTTTGTTCTGTCATTTAAAAGTCATATTTTTGATACCAAATGAAAAATGATCTTGCCACTGCTGATAATTTTTTCTTATTATTGTTGATGTGATTGAGAGTTAATAACACATAACTAAAATACTTTTAATTCAAAATTATTTAATTGTACTAAATTGTTAAACGATTCTTGAACTATTAACAAATTAAAAGTTTATTTATTTGTTTTTTTACGCTTTTGAATAACTTTTTGCTTTTAATGAAATTAATGTGTACTGATCATTTGCCTTATTTTTGAGCTTTTTAGAATATTTACATATACTGAAAATTACTTGGAGATTACTTTGCTAGATATAACATAAAATTAATAGACAAAAAATTGATGAACAAATAGTATTAAATGACAAAAATTGCCAGAAAATATATTTTTCAATAAGTGTTTTGCATTTTCCGCGACAAAAAATGATTACCTTAGCCATGATGAAAATTCATGTATAAAAATAAAAAAATAAATACCCCCTCAAGCAGCTGCTTGCCACAGAGGTCTGACAGGAGCCTGTCAGGTTAATACGACATAGTAGGAGGTCAGTAAGAATGGCGGGATCTCAGCAAAAAAACAACACAACATCCATGCCTTATCCAGGGTTCGAACCTAGGTCCCTTAGATCAGTAGACAAGTGTGCTAACCAATCAGTATAGGTGCAAAACAAAATAAAAAAGTCGACGTACCCCCTGTAAATGTGTATGTAACTGGCGCACCCCTTGTGCAGATAGATAAAACTATAGTTATAGTATAACAATGGGAATAAAATAGAACACATATATCAGTGGTTCTCAACCTTTTATGCTTCACGTACCCCCTGGAAATGTGTATGTAACTAGCGTACCCCTTGTATAGATAGATAAAACTATAGTTATAGTATAACAATGGGAATAAAATAAAACATATATATCAGTGGTTCTCAACCTTTTATGCTTCACGTACCCCCTGGAAATGTGTATGTAACTGGCGTACCCCTTGTATAGATAGATAAAACTATAGTTATAGCATAACAATGGGAATAAAATAAAACATATATATCAGTGGTTCTCAACCTTTCATGCTTCACGTACCCCCTGGAAATGTGTATGTAACTGGCGTACCCCTTGTATAGATAGATAAAACTATAGTTATAGTATAACAATGGGAATAAAATAAAACATATATATCAGTGGTTCTCAAACTTTTATGCTTCACGTACACCCTGGAAATGTGTATGTAACTGGCGTACCCCTTGTATAGATAGATAAAACTATAGTTATAGTATAACAATGGGAATAAAATAAAACCTATATATCAGTGGTTCTCAACCTTTTATGCTTCACGTACCCCCTGGAAATGTGTATGTAACTGGCGTACCCCTTGTATAGATAGATAAAACTATAGTTATAGCATAACAATGGGAATAAAATAAAACATATATATCAGTGGTTCTCAACCTTTCATGCTTCACGTACCCCCTGGAAATGTGTATGTAACTGGCGTACCCCTTGTATAGATAGATAAAACTATAGTTATAGTATAACAATGGGAATAAAATAAAACATATATATCAGTGGTTCTCAACCTTTTATGCTTCACGTACCCCCTGGAAATGTGTATGTAACTGGCGTACCCCTTGTATAGATAGATAAAACTATAGTTATAGTATAACAATGGGAATAAAATAAAACATATATATCAGTGGTTCTCAACCTTTTATGCTTCACGTACCCCCTGGAAATGTGTATGTAACTGGCGTACCCCTTGTATAGATAGATAAAACTATAGTTATAGTATAACAATGGGAATAAAATAAAACATATATATCAGTGGTTCTCAACCTTTTATGCTTCACGTACCCCCTGGAAATGTGTATGTTACTGGCGTACCCCTTGTATAGATAGATAAAACTATAGTTATAGTATAACAATGGCAATAAAATAAAACATATATATCAGTGGTTCTCAACCTTTTATGCTTCACGTACCCCCTGGAAATGTGTATGTAACTGGGATACCCCTTGTATAGATAGATAAAACTATAGTTATAGTATAACAATGGGAATAAAACATATATATCAGTGGTTCTCAAACTTTTATGCTTCACGTACCCCCTGGAAATGTGAATGTAACTGGCGTACCAGTTGTATAGATAGATAAAACTATAGTTATAGAATAACAATGGGAATAAAATAAAACATATATATCAGTGGTTCTCAATCTTTTATGCTTCACGTATCCCCTGGAAATGTGTATGCAACTGGCGTACCCCTTCTATACATAGATAAAACTATAGTTATATGGGAATAAAATAAAACATATATATCAGTGGTTCTCAACCTTTTATGCTTCACGTATCCCCTGGAAATGTGTATGTAACTGGCGTACCCCTTGTATAGATAGATAAAACTAGTGTTAAAATATAACAATGGGAATAAAATATATATATCAGTGGTTCTCAACCTTTTATGCTTCACGTACCCCCTGGAAATGTGTATGTAACTGGCGTACCCCTTGTATAGATAGATAAAACTATAGTTATAGTATAACAATGGGAATAAAATATAACATATATATCAGTGGTTCTCAACCTTTTATGCTTCACGTATCCCCTGGAAATGTGTATGTAACTGCCGTACCCCTTGTATAGATAGATAAAAGTATAGTTATGTTATAACAATGGGAATAAAATAAAACATATATATCAGTGGTTCTCAACCTTTTATGTTTCACGTATCCCCTGGAAATGTGTATGTAACTGGCGTACCCCTTGTATAGATAGATAAAACTATAGTTATGTTATAACAATGGGAATAAAATAAAACATATATATCAGTGGTTCTCAACCTTTTATGCTTCACGTACCCCCTGGAAATGTGTATGTAACTGGCGTACCCCTTGTATAGATAGATAAAACTACAGTTATGTTATAACAATGGGAATAAAATAAAACATATATATCAGTGGTTCTCAACCTTTTATGTTTCACGTATCCCCTGGAAATGTGTATGTAACTGGCGTACCCCTTGTATAGATAGATAAAAGTATAGTTATGTTATAAAAATGGGAATAAAATAAAACATATATATCAGTGGTTCTCAACCTTTTATGCTTCACGTACCGCCTGGAAATATGTATGTAACTGGCGTACCCCTTGTATAGATAGATAAAACTATAGTTATGTTATAACAATGGGAATAAAATAAAACATATATATCAGTGGTTCTCAACCTTTTATGTTTCACGTATCCCCTGGAAATGTGTATGTAACTGCCGTACCCCTTGTATAGATAGATAAAAGTATAGTTATGTTATAACAATGGGAATAAAATAAAACATATATATCAGTGGTTCTCAACCTTTTATGTTTCACGTACCCCCTGGAAATGTGTATGTAACTGGCGTACCCCTTGTATAGATAGATAAAACTACAGTTAAAATATAACAATGGGAATAAAATATATATATCAGTGGTTCTCAAACTTTTATGCTTCACGTACCCCCTGGAAATGTGTATGTAACTGGCGTACCCCTTGTATAGATAGATAAAACTATAGTTATAGTATAACAATGGGAATAAAATATAACATATATATCAGTGGTTCTCAACCTTTTATGCTTCACGTATCCCCTGGAAATGTGCATGTAACTGCCGTACCCCTTGTATAGATAGATAAAACTATAGTTATGTTATAACAATGGGAATAAAATAAAACATATATATCAGTGGTTCTCAACCTTTTATGTTTCACGTATCCCCTGGAAATGTGTATGTAACTGGCGTACCCCTTGTATAGATAGATAAAACTATAGTTATGTTATAACAATGGGAATAAAATAAAACATATATATCAGTGGTTCTCAACCTTTTATGCTTCACGTACCCCCTGGAAATGTGTATGTAACTGGCGTACCCCTTGTATAGATAGATAAAACTATAGTTATGTTATAACAATGGGAATAAAATAAAACATATATATCAGTGGTTCTCAACTTTTTATGCTTCACGTACCCCCTGGAAATATGTATGTAACTGGCGTACCCCTTGTATAGATAGATAAAACTATAGTTATGTTATAACAATGGGAATAAAATAAAACATATATATCAGTGGTTCTCAACCTTTTATGTTTCACGTATCCCCTGGAAATGTGTATGTAACTGGCGTACCCCTTGTATAGATAGATAAAACTATAGTTATGTTATAACAATGGGAATAAAATAAAACATATATATCAGTGGTTCTCAACCTTTTATGCTTCACGTACCCCCTGGAAATGTATATGTAACTGGCGTACCCCTTGTATAGATAGATAAAACTATAGTTATAGCATAACAATGGGAATAAAATAAAACATATATATCAGTGGTTCTCAACCTTTTATGCTTCACGTACCCCCTGGAAATGTGTATGTAACTGGCGTACCCCTTGTATAGATAGATAAAACTATAGTTATGTTATAACAATGGGAATAAAATAAAACATATATATCAATGGTTCTCAACCTTTTATGCTTCACGTACCCCCTGGAAATATGTATGTAACTGGCGTACCCCTTGTATAGATAGATAAAACTATAGTTATGTTATAACAATGGGAATAAAATAAAACATATATATCAGTGGTTCTCAACCTTTTATGCTTCACGTACCCCCTGGAAATGTGTATGTAACTGGCGTACCCCTTGTATAGATAGATAAAAGTATAGTTATGTTATAACAATGGGAATAAAATAAAACATATATATCAGTGGTTCTCAACCTTTTATGCTTCACGTACCCCCTGGAAATATGTATGTAACTGGCGTACCCCTTGTATAGATAGATAAAACTATAGTTATGTTATAACAATGGGAATAAAATAAAACATATATATCAGTGGTTCTCAACCTTTTATGTTTCACGTATCCCCTGGAAATGTGTATGTAACTGGCGTACCCCTTGTATAGATAGATAAAAGTATAGTTATGTTATAACAATGGGAATAAAATAAAACATATATATCAGTGGTTCTCAACCTTTTATGTTTCACGTACCCCCTGGAAATGTGTATGTAACTGGCGTACCCCTTGTATAGATAGATAAAACTATAGTTATGTTATAACAATGGGAATAAAATAAAACATATATATCAGTGGTTCTCAACCTTTTATGCTTCACGTACCCCCTGGAAATGTGTATGTAACTGGCGTACCCCTTGTATAGATAGATAAAACTATAGTTATAGTATAACAATGGGAATAAAATAAGACATATATATCAGTGGTTCTCAACCTTTTATGCTTCACGTACCCCCTGGAAATGTGTATGTAACTGGCGTACCCCTTGTATAGATAGATAAAACTATAGTTATAGTATAACAATGGGAATAAAATATAACATATATATCAGTGGTTCTCAACCTTTTATGCTTCACGTATCCCCTGGAAATGTGTATGTAACTGGCGTACCCCTTGTATAGATAGATAAAAGTATAGTTATGTTATAACAATGGGAATAAAATAAAACATATATATCAGTGGTTCTCAACCTTTTATGTTCACGTACCCCTGGAAATGTGTATGTAACTGGCGTACCCCTTGTATATATAGATAAAACTATAGTTATGTTATAACAATGGGAATGAAAATAAAACATATATCAGTGGTTCTCAACCTTTTATGCTTCACGTATCCCCTGGAAATGTGTATGTAACTGGCGTACCCCTTGTATAGATAGATAAAACTATAGTT